>JAJAQF010000043.1:226759-444738 GCA_020510985.1 Pholidichthys leucotaenia | reverse complement strand
TAGAGACTTTCATGGACACAGCGATGAAAAGAGAGACAAGAGGAGGAAACACGGAAAGCGTGGAGGCATAAGATTAAATCTGAGGAGGCGTCAGCTTAACTGCATTCCTCTTCCTTCCATTATTATGGGGAACATACAATAACTGAGAAATAAAGAGGATAAAATTCAAGGGAATGTACGATATCAGAAGGATTTCAAGAACTGCTGTGTCATGGCTTACACGGAGACGAGACTTACGGCGCATGACCGGGATGCGGACCTGTGAATTGACGGCTTTGGAGCCCCACTTTGCTCGGATCGCCAGGAAGAGGTAACAGGGAAACGTCAGGGGGTGCGGCGTATGTTTATATATTAATAAACAGTACTGTACATCTGTCACTGTCAGAGAGCACATCTGTACACCAGATGTGGAGCTTCTGTCCATGTCACGACGCCCCTTTTATCTGCCCCGCGAGTTCCCCCAACTTTTCATAACGACTGTGTACATTCACCCGAGGGCAGACGCTGACTCCGCCTCCAGCACTGTCTTTGATGTGGTACAGCGGTTGCAGTCGATTTCCCCATAGGCTCCAAATTTTATCCTTGGGGATTTTAACCATGTTTCTTTAAAGGAGACACTTAAAAACTTTAATCAGTATGTCTCCTACCCAACCAGGAGAAAAAAAAGACATTGGACCTGTGCTACGGCTCCATAGAGAGGGCCTATAAATCACTCCCCCTTCCCCCTTTAGGATCCTCAGATCACAACTGTGTACATTTGCTGCCCACATATAAAACTGCTCTCAGAAGAGACAAAGTGAAGACCAAGGACATAAACGTGTGGACAGAGGATTCAGTGCACTGCCTCCAGGAATGCTTTAACTGTACGAACTGGGAGGTGTTCACGCTCGCCTGCAGAGAAGATTTGGACTCTTTAGTGGACGTGACATGCTCATACATGGCTTCCTGTAGAGACATGATCGTTCCACGTAAACGTGTCAAAATATATCCCAATAACAAGCCATGGGTTACAAAATCAGTTAAATCCTGCTTACAGAGAAAAGCCCTTGCCTTTAAACAGAGGTCTGTTTCTGAGCTGCAGGTTGCCACAAAAGAGCTGAAGGCCAAAATTTTAAGAGCAAAACAAAATTATAAATCAGAGTTGGAAAGCAAGATGGCAACAAAGAAACTTGGTTCAGCCTGGGCCTGTATGAAAACTACTGCAGGCCTTCAGAGCACAGAGCGCAGTAATCGTGTGTTTTTAGATGGTTTTAATTCAGACACAGAGCTGGCTAATGCTCTTAATTGTATGCCTCCAGTATACAACTAGGATAATATTAGTCACTATGGAGGGTGACAATATGTATGGGTACATACAGTATTCTTGCCATGAAGGGTAATTAAATAGACGGTGATCCTGTTTAGTCCATCTAGCTACAATGCTCCGCACTGTGTATATATATTTATATATTTATGTGTACATATATATATTTACTGCTCTTATTTTCTTATCTTCTAAATTATTGCTCTGAATGTTGCTATCCCTGTGCTGTTGCAATCCTGGAATTTCCCCATTGTGGGACTAATAAAGGCTTATCTTATCTTAATTGTTTTTATGGTTGTTTTGACTCCTTTGATTTCAGCACAGAAACCCAAGGTTTGAAACAGAAACTCAAACACAATCAGCACTTTAATATTGAGGTGCAGGATGTTAAAAGGGAGTTCTGTGCTGTAAAAGTGAACAAAAGTCAGGGCCCTGATAATATATGTGGGCGCTTGGTAAAGTCCTGTGCACATGAACTGAGTCCTGTATTTCATTACATTTTCAATAAGTCCTTACAGACACAACATGTGCCTAAGATCTGGAAAGATCTGGTTGTCCCTGTTCCAAAATCCAGCTGTCCTAAAATGGTAAATGATTTTAGACCAGTTGCTTTGACTTCAATTTTAATGAAAATTTTTGAAAAACTGGTCAGATTTGAGGTCAAAAAGCAGACTGAGCATGCATTGGATCCTCTGCAGTTTGCCTATAGGCCTCACAGAGGAGTGGAGGATGCCACTGTCACTCTCTTTAACATGCTTTTTGAACATCTGGATTTTAATGGGGCACATGCCAGGCTTTTATTTGTGGACTTTTCTTCCGCCTTTAATACAATCCAACCTCATATTTTAGTTGAAAGGCTCCTGCAACAATTTGATTTGAGTAATAATCTGGTGGGTTGGATTCTGGATTTCTTAACCAACAGGACACAGAGAGTAAGGGTCAATGGTACATTGTCTGACCAAAAGTGTTCTTTTACTGGCTCTCCGCAGGGGTGTGTGTTGTCACCACTACTCTTCATCCTGTACACAAACATGTGTCGGAGCAGACATGACAACAGACACATTATAAAGTATACTGATGATTCAGTTGTTGTCAGTCTCCTCCAGGATGGTGAGAGTGGCCACGGCCCAGTAGTTGATGATTTTGTTCACTGGTGTGACGATTCCTACCTGCAGCTGAATACGACAAAAACTAAAGATATGATTATTGACTTTAGGAGGAAAACTCCCAGGCACGAAGTCACTATACTAAAAGGCCAGACCACTGAATGTGTACAATCCTACAAATATCTTGGGATGATTATTGATAGTAATTTAAACTTTGAAGAGAACTGTGAAAGGGTGTGCAAAAAGGGTCAGCAACATTTGTATTGTTTAAGGAAGCTTGCACGCTTCCAAATTGACCGAACCATAATGACAATGTTTTATCAGGCTTTTATTGAATCTGTTTTATCCTTTTCTTTAGTGTCATGGTTTGGTCAGATAAAACTGAAACAGAGGAAATCCTTGGATCAGGTAGTTAGATGGTCCAGTCGTTTGCTTGGTGAGTCACAGCTGAGCCTGACATCCCTGTACACCAGACAGGTACAGAGGATTGCTGCCTCCATTTTAAATGATGACTCCCACCCTTTGCACTGCCACTTTCAGCTTCTTCCCTCCAGACGGAGGTTTGCTGTCCCAAAAAGTAAAACCCAGCGCTACAAAAACAGCTTTGTTCCTGCTGCTGTTAAAGAGTTGAATAAGATGTAACACTATATTGCACATAATTTAGTTACCTATTTATTAATTTTATTCCATATTTACCTATTTTTGTAGGTTTTTTATTTGGGTTCTAAATCTTTTATTGGATTTTAGACTTTTGAGTTTTTAACCTCTTTGACTAGTCTTTAACTTTTTAATATGACCCTTCTCTCTTATCTCTTTGTCTTTTCTCTCATCTCTTTGTCTTATGTCCTGATTGGTGGAGCCTTGAGTATTTTTATCATGTTTATACTCAGCTTCATGTGTGCCTGTGTTTGTGTTCATGTTGAATATAATTGTGGTTTGTAAATATGGATATCACCTGACTGCAAAACAAATCTACCTACGGGTACAAATAAAGTAACCTGAACCTGACCCGCATCATCAGGCCAACAGGACCACAAGGGGAGATTCGGAGACGGCCTCCTTATGGCGAGGAGCGGCGAAGGCGAGCCGAGCCAATCACAGGAAATCCCTGCGGCACCCGATGGAGGGAAAGAGAAAACGGGAACAGAACGAGGGGCCAGTCCAGCTACGATCAGCGGAGGGTCTGCAGCTCCACCTCTGAACGTCACCAGAACAGGCGCTGTCCTCCTGTCGGACCCCAGGTGAGCCCGTGCTATACCCACAATGGACCCCGATCGGATTGTGGCTGCACCCACGATGGACCCCGACTGAGTCGGAACAGCACCAAGGACGACCTCCAACCCCGAACCCGGAACCTCCAGCGCAGCGACCGGGATGGACTCCGCACCAGTGACCCTGGGTCACTGCTCAGATCATGCGTGCTTAAAGGAGCCACGCATGATCTGGATGAGTACACGGACACTGTGAACTCATATATCCACTTTTGTGAAGAGAACATTCTTCCATCACGCACCAGGGTGAGTTACTCTAATGACAAACCCTGGTTCACAGCTAAGCTCAGACAGATCAGGAAGGAGAAGGAAGCAGCGCTGAAAAGTGGAGACAGGGACTGCTACAGGGAGGTTAAATACCGGTTTAACAGAGAGCTGAAGAGGGCTAAATCTGTGTACTCAGAGAGACTCCAGCAGCAGTTCACTGCTAATGATTCGGCTTCCGTGTGGAGAGGACTGAGGCAGATCACCAACTATCGGCCTCAGGCTCCTAAAGGTCAGGATGACAAAGCCCTTTGTCAGAGACTGTCCCAACACTATGCCCGTTTTGACACCTCGTCATCTGTGTCCAACTCCCCCCCTCCCTCCAGCTCCACAGCCTCCACATTCCCTACTTCATTTAAGGCACCCCCCCCACCTCCCCCCCTCCCCTTATCATCAGTGAGCAGGATGTGCTCAAGCAGTTCTCCAGACTGAACCCGCGCAAGGCCCCCGGCCCAGACGGCGTGTCTCCCTCCACCCTGAGACTCTGTGCGAAACAGCTGGCTCCTGTATTCACAGACATTTTTAACACCTCCCTTAAGTTATGCCACGTGCCGTCCTGCCTCAAATCCTCCACCATCATCCCTGTCCCCAAGAAGCCACGGATCACTGGACTTAATGACTACAGACCTGTAGCGCTCACCTCTGTAGTCATGAAGTCCTTTGAGCGCCTGGTCCTGTCCCACCTCAAGTCCATCACCACCCCTCTCCTGGACCCGCTGCAGTTTGCCTACCGAGCCAACAGGTCTGTAGACGATGCAGTCAACCTGGCCCTCCACTCCATCCTGCAGCACCTGGACTCCCCGGGAACCTACGCCAGGATCCTGTTTGTGGACTTCAGCTCCGCATTCAACACCATCCGCCCCGCTCTGCTCCGGGACAAGCTGTCCCTGCTCAACGTGCCTGACTCCCTCTGCAGGTGGATCATCGACTTCCTGACGGACCGGAGGCAGCATGTGCGGCTGGGAAAGACTGTCTCAGACTATACTAGCATCAGCACCGGATCACCCCAGGGCTGTGTACTTTCCCCCCTACTCTTCTCCCTTTACACCAACTCCTGCACCTCCAGCCACCAGTCTGTCAAGTTGATCAAGTTTGCGGACGACACCACCCTCATCGGGCTCATCTCCAACGGCGACGAGTCCGCCTACAGGAGAGAGGTGGCCCAGCTGGCGTCCTGGTGCAGCAATAACAACCTGCAGCTGAACGCTCTGAAGACAGTGGAGATGATTGTAGACTTCAGGAAAGTCACTACTCCTCTGCCCCCCCTCACCCTCTCAGGCTCTCCCATCACCACTGCTGATTCCTTCCGCTTCCTAGGCACTACCATCACCAGGGACCTCAAATGGGAGCTGACCATCAGCTCACTCATCAAAAAAGCCCAGCAGAGGATGTTCTTCCTGCGGCAGTTGAGGAAGCTCAAGCTACCCACCAAGATGTTAGTGCAGTTCTACACAGCCATCATCGAGTCCATCCTCACCACCTCCATAACCGTGTGGTACGCAGGAGCCACTGCCAGGGACAGACTAAGGCTGCAGCGCGTCGTGCGCACTGCTGAGAAGGTGATCGGCTGCAAGCTCCCATCTCTCCAGGATCTGTACATCTCCAGGACCCGGAGGCGTGCTGGCCGGATCATAGCCGATCCCTCACACCCTGGTCATGTACTGTTTGCCCCCCTCCCCTCTGGTAGAAGACTTCGGTCCATCCAGACTAAAACCTCCCGTCACATGAACAGCTTCTTCCCCTCTGCCATTAGACTGCTGAACACTAAGTGACTCTCGTGCACCATGTACAGCAGCTCAACCAGACTCATGTCAATCATCACTGTTTTCTTCCTGCATTACCGACTGCACTATATAGTTCTCCACAGTATCTGCTGCTGGCTAATATATATTTTAACTGTTGACCAGTATCACTTAATCTTATCCTACACTTTATTACATGTATAGTTTATTTCTCTTATCTTATCATGTTTAATGTTGCAGCATTGTACCGAGACAAATTCCTAGTTTGTGTACTACATGAACAATGGCAATAAACCTGATTCTGATTCTGATTCTGATTCTGATTCTGGGTCAGGAGAAGAAAGAGACCTGGGATCAGGATCACCGGCAGCGACAGAGCCCAGCGAGACGAGCTTGGATGCAGAGGACGGCTGCACCCGGCTTGTCTCCCCGAGAGAAAAGCAAAAATGCTCTAGAATTGATAAGAGGAAGACAAAATAGAGCACTTGCCTGAACTCGAGTTCTGTCGCCGTCCAGGACTTCGACGATCCGGGTTCAGAAGGCAGAAGGACATCCTCTGGCTCCCACTCGGCTATGGCCGGCCCCGCAGCTGGCATGATGGTTCCCACAGCCTGAGGACCCTCCAACGCTGATGACCATGCCAACGACCTGCACGGCGTGGTTGCAGGAGATCCTCAACCTGCTAAGTCGGACCGCTCCTCCCTGGAGACCCAGGGACGCTTTGTCGTCGGTGCAGGCTCCAACTTGCAGTCCGCTCTCCTCCTCTGCCCGTGTCCTGGCTGCGGGGCTGGAACCAGGCTCTCCAGGCCTACAGGCTCCCTCCTCGTCCGGCGGCGTAGGCCTGGCGCCGCGGAACGCTCAGGGGAAGGAGACACAAAGGTGGCAGGTTCATCATTAATTTCTGCTGCAGGTGGAGGAAGCTCGGGGGGCTGTGAACCCCGAACTCCACCCCCAGGAATCAAACAAGGCAATCCACCCAATACAGGAAAAGAATGAATACACACTCGCCTGATTCCCAGAGGGCTGAAGGGACCCGCCGCAGTGGACTTGAATCTTCCCTTCCCCGCTGGATGGAAATGGAGGACCCTCCAGGAAGACGAAGAGGAGCTTCTTGCACTGGATCAGGACCGGGAGCATCCAGAGATGGACTCGTGGAGCTCATGGCAACTGGGGTGAATGTTGAGGATGAGGGAGAAACAGCCAAGGCGAACCGGGAACAAGGAGCTGACGGAACAGCGGGGAGAGATGACCCGGAGGGGGAGACGGCTGATTTACCTCTTCGACGAGACACGGAGGCTACAGCTGGCTGGGAGACAGAGTTCATGTGGCTACCCGGAACTGGATCCAGACGGGGTTCACGCTGAGGTGTGCGATCTGCTTGGAGACAACATTTTCTGGCAGAGGGTGAGATGAAGTTAGATTAGATTAGATTATTTGTTTATTTGACAGGGACAGTGCAATAAACATAGACAATTAATCAATGACAATCAATCTGATGTGTTGCACAAAGAGTGTATAGCTATTAGCTAATTTGCAACTCTTGTCCCTGGATGGGCTTTAGAAAGGAGAAACAAGTAAAAAGAAGAAAAGAAAGGAAAAGGAAAAGAAAAAAATGAAAATAGAATAAATAAATAACCACATACATCAATGCAAAAAAGATTATAAATACATTATAGATACACAAATTATAAAGATTATAAAGATTATAAATATTATAAATACACAATATAACAACCTGACTCACATTTGCCTATTTCAGGCCTCCCTCCCTTTGTCACTCACTATAAACAAACACATTCATTCCTTCCCTTCATTCACTCTCACCCTGCAGACAATCATTTCATACATGGGTACATTCTTGTTTATTTTTCAGCCAGTTTTTAACCTTTTTAGTGAATGTTTTAAAGTCCGTTATTATTTTAATTTCATTTGGCATTGTGTTCCAGATGTGACTGCCCTTTATAGAGAAGGCTGCACGGTGGCGCAGTGGTTTAGCACTGTGGCAACACAGTTTTACCCTCGGCCGGGGGATCGCGGGGATCATGAGGTCGTGGGTTCGATCCCAGCCCCCGACCAACAGTGAGCTGTGTGGAGTTTGCATGTTCTCCCCGTGTTGCGCGGGTTTACTCCGGGATTTCTCCGGTTTCCTCCCGCATACCAAAAACATGTAGGTTTAGGGCGCTCGTGCACGCAGCGACCAGCAGCTGGTGGCTTGTCACCAGACTGCAAACCAAGTCTACCTACGGGTACAAATAAGTAACAAAAAAAAAAAAAAAAAAAAAGCTGTTTGTCCAAATGTGGTTCTGCGGTGGAATATTTTACAGTTATTGTTAACAGAACTCCTGGTGGTTCTGCTGCTGTCCTGTCTTTGGATGAAACCAGCAAGTGGCTCAGGCGCTGATTTATGGAAACATTTGAAAATTAATTTCAGAAAGCAGAGGTCAATGAAACTCTCAAAACTCAATAGGTTGTATTTTTTTAAAATATAACAGTGATTTTTTTTTTTTTTTATTTTTATTTTTTTTTTGTTACTTATTTGTACCCGTAGGTAGACTTGGTTTGCAGTCTGGTGACAAGCCACCGGCCGCTGGTCGCTGCGTGCGCGAGCGCCCTAAACCTACATGTTTTTGGTGTGCGGGAGGAAACCGGAGAAATCCCGGAGTAAACCCGCGCAACACGGGGAGAACATGCAAACTCCACACAGCTCACTGTTGGTCGGGGGCTGGGATCGAACCCACGATCTCATGATCCCCGCGGTCCCCCGGCCGAGGGTAAAACTGTGCTGCCACAGTGCTAAACCACTGCGCCACCGTGCAGCCACCTAATAGGCTTTTTGTCCAAGATTTTTAGAGTTTGATTATATAATGAACCTATATGTCTTATTGTAGAAGGGGCTGCTTGAGCCCAGACTGTCAAACAGTATGATATATGAGAAAAAACCATAGAATGCATATACAGTACAGCTGCTTTGTATGGTATGTAATATCTAATTAATTTAAAGCAGTTCAGATTTTTTTTTACTGTTTTTGAAATTTTCTTTATATGAAGAAAATTTCAGGTTGAGGTTAGGAAAACACCGCTCCTGCTCGGAAACGGAGGCGAGCAGGTCAGCGTACTCAGGATAATCACACAGTTCAGGATTCCTCTCCACCAGCCTGACCACCGCCGTCACATGCTTAATGATCTGTTCGGGGTGGACAGCGGAGCGAGCTGCAGCCACTCAGTCCCGGTTGGAAATAGCTGTCAGCTGTAACCCCTCCGGGGGAATCCCGACTGACGTCTCACTCCTTTGGGGATGACCCCTGGGTGGTGCAAACTCCTGGACTGGGTCGGGGACAGGAACGAGATCCCGAAGCGAGGAACGAGGGTGCCTTCTCTTCGGCTTCCTGCCGGAGTTTCCCTCCAGCCCACGGAGTCTCTCCCAGAGCACAGAGATGTCTGCCTTCCTCGCCATGACTTCAGGGTGGTTGGAGTAGCGAGGAAGGCGGTTAATGATGGCCTCAGCGAGGTCCAGGTGCAGGCGTACATCTCTGGGAGTGTTATAGAGGCGAGCGGTGAAGAGGGTTCCACCAACATAGTCGAG
Organism: Pholidichthys leucotaenia; assembly: GCA_020510985.1. Taxonomy (NCBI): domain Eukaryota; kingdom Metazoa; phylum Chordata; class Actinopteri; order Cichliformes; family Pholidichthyidae; genus Pholidichthys; species Pholidichthys leucotaenia. The sequence continues at coordinate 435,469 of JAJAQF010000043.1, read as the reverse complement.
GGCCTCCACCAGCTCGTAGCCCAGGCTCCGAGCGTGGCCCCTAAGCGGCAACATATCTCCCAGCATGCAGGTACCCAGACAGGGAAAACAAAAAGTCCAAATTAGGCAAAACTCACGGTGACCGGCGTCTCGTTCTGGCTGCAATCTACTGTCATGCTGCGGTCCTCGCGATAACCCAGTCAGTGGGAAGAGTGATTAGGAGAAATGCTGAACAGCTGTCACAACATGACCCGGCTTTGACAGCCGGAAGCCCCGCCATGACGCTGCCAGAATAAAAGCCTGGAGGTGCGCCAGAGGAGAGAACGGGAGACTACCGCACACCGAGTGCAGACAGAGTCAGCACACGGACTGTGACATCCTAGTGGGGTTGATTTTGTCCATTTAGAAACAAGCTGCAGTCTATTGGCTAAGAAGAAATTTTAAAATTTTTTGTAAATCTAAACCTCCACACTCTTGCTTTTTGAAGAGTTTTTAAACTAATCCGTGATGGTTTGTCCTTCCATAAAAATTTGCTTATATTTGAGTCTAGAGACTTAAACCAGGCCATAGATGGTTGGATAGGAATCATTGAGAACAAATAGTTGATTTTAGAAAGGACCATCATTTTAACAGGTGCAACTCTTCCCATTAGTGATATAGGAAGTGTCCTCCAGCATGTCAGGTTGTCTTGTATTGTTTTTAAAAGGGGAATAGGATTTAGTCGCAATAACTCTCACTGGGGAAATATATATTTCGATCCATCCATCCATCTTCTACCACTTTTCTGAAGGTCTGGGTCGCGGAGGCAGCAGTTCAAGCAGAGAAACCGAGACTTCCCTCTCCCCAGCCACCTGCTCCAGCACTTCAGAGATTATACCAAGGCATTCCCAGACCAGCTAGGAGACATAGTCTCTGCAGTATGTCCTGGGTCTGCCCCAGGGTCTCCTCCCAGTGGGACATGCCCGAAACACCTCAAGTGGGAGGCGTCCAGGAGGCATCCTAATCAGATGTCCATACCACCTCAGCTGGCTCCTTTCGATGTGGAGGATCAGCGGTTCTACTCTGACCCTCTCCCGGATGACTGAGCTCCACACCCTATCTCTGAGGGTGAGTCCAGCGATCCTACAGAGAAAGCTCATTTCAGTCGCTTGTATCCGTGATCTTGTTCTTTCAGTCATTACCCTAAGCTCATGACCATAGGTGAGAGTAGGAATGTAGATTGACTGGTAAATCAACAGCTTTGCCTTAGAACTCAGCTCCCTCTTCACCACAACAGACCAGTACAACATCTGCATCACTGCAGATGCTGCTCCAATCCGTCTGTCAATCTCTCGCTCCATTCTCCCCTCACTTGTGAATAAGACCCCAAGATACTTAAACTCCTCCACTTGGGGCAGGAGCCTGTCCCCAACCCAGAGAGGACAATCCACCTTTTTCTGGCTGAGGACCATGGACTCGGATTTGGAAGTGCTGATTCTCATCCCAGCCGCTTCACACTCAGTGGCAAACCATTCCAGTAAGGCCTGTAGGTCATTGCTGGATGAAGCCAGCAGAACAACATCGTCTGCAAACAACAGAGATGAGATCCTGTGGTCACCAAGAATGACACCCTCCTTTCCCTGGCTGTGCCTAGAAATCCTGTCCATAAAAATTATGAACAGGATTGGTGACAAAGGGCAGCCCTGTCAGAGTCCAACTCTCACTGGGAATGAGTCCGATCCAGTGTTGGCAATATGAACCAAACTCTCACAATGGTCATATAGAGACCGAATAGCTCGTAACAACAAGCTCGATACCCCATACTCCCGAAGCACCCCCCACAAAAAACCACGAGGGACACGGTCAAATGCCTTTACCAAGTCCACAAAACACATGTAAACTGGTTGGGCAAACTCCCACAAACCCTCGAGGATTCTCGAGAGGGTAAAGAGCTGGTCCGATGTGCCACAGCCAGGATGAAAACCACATTGCTCCTCCTGAATCCGAGGTTCAACCAACGGCTGGACTCTCCTGTCCAGTACCTTGGCATAGACCTTCCCAGGGAGGCTGAGGAGTGTGTTCCCTCTAAAGTTGGAGCACACCCTCCGGTCCCCTTTTTTGAAGAGAGGAACCACCACCCCTGTTTGCCATGCCAAAGGAACTGCCCCGACCTCCACGCAATGTTGCAGAGGCGTGTCAACCATGACCACCCTACAACATCCAGGGCCTTGAGGTACTCAGGGCGAATCTCATCTACCCCCGGGGCCCAGCCACCAAAGAGATTTTTAACCACCTTGGCGACCTAAGCCCTTGTGATAGGCGAGTCGTCCTCCTTGTCCACAAGCCCTGCTTCCTCTGTGGAAGGCGTATCAGTGGGATTGAGGAGATCCTCAAAGTATTCCTTCCACAACCCGACGATATCCCCAGTCGAAGTCAACAGCGCTCCATCCGCACCATACACAGTGTGGACAAGGAGCCGCTTCCCCCTCCTAAGCCGCCGGACAGTTTGCCAGAATCTCTTCGAGGCCGACCGAAAGTCTTGTTCCATGGCCTCACCGAACTCCTCCCATACCCGAGTTTTTGCTTCAGCAATCACTCAAGCTGCACGCCACTTGGCCTGCCGGTACACCTCAGCTGCTTCGGGAGTCCCACAAGCCAACCAAGCTTGATAGGACTCCTTCTTCAGCTTTATGGCCCCCCTCACCACTGGTGTCCACCCCTTGGTTCGGGGGTTGCCACCATGAGATGCCCTGATGACCTTGCAGCCGCAGCTCTGGGCCGCTGCTTCAACAATAGAGGTGGAGAACACGGCCCATTCAGACTCCATGTCTCCAGACTCCCTTGAAATGTGGTTGAAGTTCTTCCGGAGGCGGGAGTTGAAGACCTTCCAGACAGGGGCCTCAGTCAGACATTCCCAGCACACCCTCACTATACGTTTGGGTCTATCAGGTCTGAATGGCATCCTCCCCTGCCATCGGATCCAACTCACTACCAGGTGGGGATCATTTGACAGCTCTGCATCTCTCTTTACCCGAGTGTCCAAGACATACAGTCGCAGGTCTGATGACACGATAACAAAATCGATCATCGACCTGCGACCTAGGGTGTCCTGGTGCCAGGTGAACATATGGACACCCTTATGCTTGAACATGGTGTTCGTTATGGACAAACTGTGGCTAGCGCAGAAGTCCAATAACTGAACACCATTTGAGTTCAAATCAGGCAGGCCGTTCCTCCCAATCACCTCCTTCCAGGTTTCACTGTCGTTGCCCATGTGTGCATTGAAGTCCCCCAGTAGGACAATGGAGTCTCCAAGAGGAGCACCCTCCAGCACCCCAGTCAGAGACTCCAAAAAGGGTTGGTACTCTGAAACGTCATTTGGTGCATAGGCACAAATGATGGTCAAGACCCGTTTCCCAACCCAAAGGCGCAGGGAAGCAACCCTTTCATCCACTGGGGAAAACCCTCATATAGAGGCAGCAAGGTGGGGGGATACAAGAATACCCACCCCTGCTCGTCGCCTCTCACCCAAGGCAACTCCAGAGTAGGCCAAGCTCCAGCCCTTCTCCAGGAGACTGGTTCTGGAACCGGAGCTGTGTGTTAAGGTGAGGCTGACTATATGTAGCCAGTATCTCTCAACCTTATGCACCAGCTCAGGCTCCTTCCCACCAGAGAGGTGACAATCCACATACCAAAAGCCAGTTTAGGAAGCTTCGGATCAGTCCGCCAAGGTCTCCGCCTTTGACCACCACCTGATCCACATAGCACCGGACCCCCCTGATAACTCCTGCAGGTGGAGAGCCCACTGGAGGGCAGACCCATGTAACTCCTTCGGGCTGAGCCCAGCCGTAGTATTTATCATGAGAGTCTGTTGGATCATTCTTAGTCTGGCCCTTCACCCAGAAACAGTTTGTCTTGGGTGACCCTATCAGAGGCAAATTGCCCCAGACACCATAGCTCCTGCAAAAACTGGGGCACACAAACCCCCCACCACGATAAGGTGACGATCTATGAGGGGTATATATTACTAAATATTTAATATTACCTGATTGTCATGGGATAATGGATATATTTGAAAAATTACAATTTATACGTAAGACTGTTGATTTACCCCAGTTAATAGAGTAGCCTGATAATGATGAAAATTTATCAATGAGCGCCACTGTCTGAAGAAGAGATCTTTGTGAGTTTTCAAGGAAAATCAATACATCATCAGCATAAAGACTTATCTTGTGTTCTTTTTTTCCAGTTTGGATACATCTCATATCAACATTTTGTCGTACGGCTGCTGCTAATGGTTCGATAAAGATGGTAAAAAGTGAGGGAGAGAGTGGACACCCCTGCCTTGTACCTCTCTGGAGATTAAGGCTTCAAGAAGTTTGATCACTTGTTTGGAAAGATGCATTTGGACAGCTATATAGTGTTTTAATCCAGTTTATGAAAGATAAACCAAACCCAAACTTGTTTAACTCCATTAAAAGAAATTTCCAATTAACACGGTCAAAGGCTTTTTCTGCATCCAAGGACAAAATTTTAGTTTCTAAGTTACTGATCTTACAATAGTCTATTAAATTCAATAGCCTGCGTGTATTATTAGCCGAGTGCCTACCCTTGATGAAACCTGTTTGACCTGGGTGTATAATAAATGGAATTATCCTTTCCAGTCTTTTGGCGAGAGCTTTGCAAATTATTTTAAGATTGACATTTATAAGTGAGATGGGACGGTAGCTGGATGGGAGCGTAGGTTCTTTTCCAGGTTTAAGGAGGAAGATAATACTCGCCAAGTTCATATTTTCAGGGATTACATTACAGTGCCTTTGGCATGGCAAACTGGGGTGGTGGTTCCCTTCTTTAAAAAGGGGGACCAGAGGGTGTGCTCCAACTTTAGAGGGATCACACTCCTCAGCCTCCCTGGGAAGGTCTATGCCAAGGTACTGGACAGGAGAGTCCAGCCGTTGGTTGAACCTCAGATTCAGGAGGAGCAATGTGGTTTTCGTCCTAGCCATGGCACATCGGACCAGGTCTTTACTCTCTCGACAATCTTCGAGGGTTCGTGGGAGTTTGCCCAACCAGTTTACATGTGTTTTGTAGACTTGTTAAAGGCATTCGACTGCGTCTCTCGTGGATTTTTGTGGGGGTGCTTCAGGAGTATGGGGTATCGGGCTTGTTGTTACAAGCTATCCAGTCTCTATACGATCATTATGAGAGTTTGATTTGTATTGCCAACACTCGGTCGGACTCATTCAAAGTGAGAGTTACACTCCACCAGGGCTGCCCTTTGTCACCGATCCTGTTCATAATTTTTATGGACAGGATTTCTAGGTGCAGCCAGGGAATGGAGGGTGTCATGCTCGGTGACCACAGGATTTCATCTCAGTTGTTTACAGACGATATTGTCCTGTTGGCTTCATCCAGCAATGACCTACAGGTCTTACTGGAATGGTTTGCCACTGAGTGTGAAGCGGCTGGGATGAGAATCAGCACTTCCAAATCCGAGTCCATGGTCCTCAGCCAGAAAAAGGTGGATTGTCCTCTCCAGGTTGGGGACAGGCTCCTGCCCCAAGTGGAGGAGTTTAAGTATCTCGGGATCTCATTCATGAGTGAGGGGAGATTGGAGCGAGAGATTGACAGACGGATCGGAGCAGCATCTGCAGTGATGCAGGCATTGTACCGGTCTGTTGTGGTGAAGAGGGAGCTGAGCTCTAAGCCAAAGCTGTTGATTTACCAGTCAATCTACATTCCTACCCTCACCAATGGTCATGAGCTTTGGGTAATGACCGAAAGAACAAAATTGCGGATACAAGCGGCTGAAATGAGCTCCTTCATAGGATTGCTGGACTCACCCTTAGAGATAGGGTGAGGAGCTCAGTCATCCGGGAGAGGCTCAGAGTAGAACCGCTGCTCCTCCACATTGAAAGGAGCCAGCTGAGGTGGTTTGGGCATCTGATCAGGATGCCTCCCACTTGAGGTGTTTCGGGCACGTCCCACTGGGAGGAGACCTCAGGGCAGACCCAGGACTCGCTGGAGAGACTATGTCTCCCAAAAGGTCTGGGAACGCTTTGGTATCCTCGCTGAAGAGCTGGAGCAGGTGGCTGGGGAGAGGGAAGTCTGGGCTTCTCTGCTTGAGAAGAGGTCAGAGACCTGGACCTCCGAAAAAGCGGTAGAAGATGGATGGGTGGCATTATCTTTTTTAATTTGGTTCATCATTTTAGAGAAAGTGGGTGCCATCACAGGCCAAAATTCTTTATAAAATTTTGAAGGAAAACCATCTGGTCCCGGAGCTTTATTGTTTGGGATTTATTTAAGTGCCTCCTGGAGTTTGGACGCCACAAGACGTGCATCCCAGCTGCAATCCGTTCACTATTTAATCGTGTTAAGATAACATTGTCCAGAAATTTATTTATCTCTGAGTCAGATGAGTTCATCTGAGATGAGTAGAAGTTTTCATAAAACTTTCTAACAGAGTCATTTATTTCTTCAGGCTCATGGGTAATATTTCCAGTCATATCCTTAATAGAGTGGATAGTTGTTTTTTTCTTTATTCTATCTAAGCCGGTTAGAAAGATATCGCCCCGATTTATTTCTGTGTTCAAATTTCTCCAGGTGTAGTCTTTGCATTAAAAACTGTCCTTTTGTTTGTAATTTCTTTTAATTCCAGCTTTAATTTTCTCAGTTTATTAAGTGCCTGTTCCTGTGGAGAAACAGCACAGGTCATCTCCAGTGATTTAATTTCCTGTTCTAACTCCAATACCAGTGCTTTTTCTTTCTTATTCTTATACGAGCAGTAAGAGATTATTTTACCTCGCATGACCGCTTTTGCTGCTTCCCAAAGAACACACGGGGATATTCCTGGCACATCATTATATTCCAGATATGATTTCCACTCTTTACTAAAATAATTAATAAAGTCTTTGTCTTTTAGTAGCGATATATTAAATTTCCAGCTCCTAGTTTTCCTTGTAGCTTTCCTATTTACTAGTGTAAGAGATACTGGATGGTGATCGCTGATAACTTGATATGAGCAAATTTCAGTGTCTGTTATGTCCTTCTCAATAGAATTACTGGCTAAGAAAAAGTCTAAACATGAATGTGATCAATGAACTGATGAAAAAAAATGCATTCCCTAAGAGTTGAGTGAAGAGAACACCATTCATCGCAAAGACCAGAATCATTTATATATTGTTTGAGACTGTCAGTAGCCTGCCATTTTTGATACTTCGCCGATGTACTGAGTCTGTCGATTGCAGGGTTTAATACCAGGTTGAAGTCCCCTCCTATTATGAGTGTAGTGTCCAAGTGTTCAGAAAGAGAGGTGAAGAACATGTGAAAATAGGATGGGCTGTCCACATTTGGGCCATAAACACTTGCAATACATAGATCAAAATTTTGAACTAAGATTTTTAATATTATAAATCTACCTTCTGGATCTGCTATGGTGTTGTTCACAACAAAGTGTTTTTGTCACAATCGCCGTTCTTACCGGCGCTCAGGCCATATTCCTCCTCAGCCCAGCTCTTATTGTGACAGCATCTCAGCGGGCTTCCAGCTGTCAAGCTCTACGGGACGGCTGGAGCCCAATTACTTCTCATCAGCTGAGGCACTGTCAACCATTATAAAAGGGAGCAGCTCCGATCACTCGGGGCTGTGACCTCGCGCATGATTATCCACGCTCTTCTCCGGCGTGGGTAAGGCTGGAACCCCTACGTCCGGCGCCAGCCATCCTTCTGTCATTCTGCATCGTGTGTAAGTGTTTACCCTTGTGTCATCGTTTGTGTTTTGGCCCACACAAGGCCTTTGTTGGTCCTTCTTCTTGCCTTGAGAGAGAGCAGTCGCATTTTTCTTCCCTCCTCTCGTCTGCCTTCCTGACCTATTCCCAGCTTTGCAATGTTGTGTTTTTGTCTGTGTTTAGTCGCTCTTCTCCTGCTGAATCTTAATCTAAACGGAAATTATGGATTTGGAAGCGGCTTAATGTGCTATTGTCACTATTTTTCAACAAGAATCGGGCCAAGGGGGAGCCCAAGAATTGGAACCTGCGAGGAGACTCATGGACATTGGAATTCATGCGTCTGTGGAAACATTATTGGTTATGATCTCAGGACTTCTATTTTTGGCTGTGAAGTTCCCTGATGCATCAGAAATTGAAGGAAGGTGAGAGAGCTGATCAAAGCGGACCCGGCAAGCTCCTTCATCAAATTCGACCAGTTGGGGAGGGCACGAGTAGCAGCAAACGGTGAACTGAATGACAGTGATTCAGTGGAGGAATACATCTGGAGCCCTGTGCTCTCCATGGAAAAAATCTTAAGCCTGCACATGGAAATTCTGAAAGCACAGAATTGCACGGGTGAGGAAAAATTCTATTCTCTGAGTGCACTGTGCTGATTTGATTTGACCTTGTCGTTGGTGCCCCGTGTTTACATTCCTCCTGACGAAGATAAGCGGAAGGAGCGGCTCTGCCTGCTAACCCAAACGAGACACAGTTGTTATTGTTTCAACAGATGAACGCTCAAGGACAGTGCACCATGGGACAATTTACCATCTGCAAGCAGAGCGAGAGACGCTAGACTGTTTAGATCACATGACTTTAACATCTATCCACTGCCAGGAGGCGCCCTCTGCTGTTCACTAGCAATTGACACACCTACACTTGCATTCAACATTACTCTACTGACACAATTACTGATATATATTCACAATACACTGACTCTCTCAACTACTGCTTTGTCATTGTGTGATCTATTGTCTGCTAATTGTGCATTTGAGAGTTTTTTTCTTGTAATCAAAATTTTGGTCATAAAATGAGCTCTGTTTTGATCAACAATGCTTTTTTCTCTCTCCTATTGTGTTTTTCCCTATCCTTCCCCCCTCCCCCCTCTTCACCCCCCCCCATATGACAGGCGCCTTTCATGGCTGCCGCGTCATTGGGATGCGCCTTTCGTGCGCGCCCAATGTCAAGTCAAATTCCTCGTATGTTTACTTGTTTACTTGTAAATGTGCTTGGCAATAAATCTGATTCTGATTCTGATTCTGATTCTGTTCCTTTCCCCTTGTTGCAATAAATAACGCAAACTCACTGGTCTGCCCTCGGCTCTCATTGTATGGCTCGCGAGAGCCATACGTAACAGTAGGTCACAGCCAAGCGAGTTGCCGGCAGCCGTGAGTTTGCAGTTTTGGACTTTGTTCTTCCCAGTCTGGGTGTCAACGCTGGGAGCATGCCAAGAGCCATACGTAACAGTATTCTTCTGTTTACTAAATTGGACGATGCGGTAGCGCAGTGGTTAGCACTGCGGCAGCACAGCAACTCACCCTTTGCCATGGGATCCCGGGTTCGATCCCAGCCCCTGACCAACAGTGATCTGTGTGAAGTTTGCATGTTCTCCTCGTGTCTGCGTGGGTTTCCTCCCACAAGCCAAAAACATGCAGGTTAGGTTAATTGGAGACTCTAAAGTGGCCCTAGGGGTGAATGTGTGTGTGAATGGTGAAGGGATAGCTCCGTACCATGGCTGCTTCATCTATCCAGGTGCATGCCCTGACTTTCCCCTCTGGGGATCAATAAAGTACACAAAATTTTAAAAAAAATCAAATCAAAAATCAAAATATAGCTACCCCTCTTTGTTTGGAATTAAAGCCAGCTGAGTACTCGTAGGGAAATTCCAGGGAGGTGAGAGCATCTACAGATGACTTTGAAACATATGTTTTCTATTCTAGCTTTGTAGATCCTTCAGTCAATTAAAAACTTTTAGTCTCTTCTCCCTGGTATCAATTCCACATATGTTCCACGTGACAAACTTTAATGTGGGCATGTTTTCACAAACTGTTTTTGTGCTAAAGGCCAACTAAATGTGTCTACCTATGTCGGTGCGGTGGCGCAGTGGTTAGCACTGCGGCAGCACAGCAACTCACCCTTCGCCATGGGATCCCTGGTTCGATCCCAGCCCCTGACCAACAGTGATCTGTGTGGAGTTTGCATGTTCTCCCCATATCTGCGTGGGTTTACTCAAGGATTTCTCCGGTTTCCTCCCACAGGCCAAAAACATGCAGGTTAGGTTAACTGGAGACTCTAAAGTGGCCCTAGGTGTGTTGCATCGGAGCAGCACCAATCACTGTTGGCTCAGCAGCCGGAACTCGTTGGCCATCGGAGCCCTGTAGCTCACGCTCTTCGGACCTTTCCACCACCACAGAGGTCAAACCATGCTGTTCGGGTCCACTGTCTGCCAGACCACAAACACTGGCACAGGACCTCTGCCTAGTCGGCGTACTAAGGTGCCGGCAGTGTCCCTCTTCACCCAGAATGGGCCACCCAAATTCCCACACTTCTTCGCCACTTCCCACATAGAAAGGCCAGTCCCATAAGCCACACCTGACCACTCCTCCACTTCACCACAGGTGATGGTGAAACCAAGCCCATAGAATAAATCACAGCCCATTAGGTTATTACCGTCCCATGACACCATGAACTCATTGGCGCACATGGAGGCCCCCTTGTACCTCACCGACAGCCACACCGAGCCCACAACATCCAGCGGGTGGCTACCATAACCATAGCAGGTGATGTTAGTGTTACTCACTCTGTAGTGGGGAAAACACCAACTTACAGTTGCCAAGTTGAGGATGGAGACCGCTGACCCAGTGTCCACCAACAGCGGTATCGGTGTCCTGTCCAACAAAAATGTCACAGATGATATGACCGTCCGTGTCGGGCAAGACTGTGTGGACCACCATAGGAATCTTCTTCTTAACAGTTCCTTTTGCTGGTTTCCGTTCCTCCTTGTCAAAATTGCGGCAAACCCTGCCGAAGTGATGGAGCAGACAGCACCCTCCACAATGCTTGCCCCTCGCTGTACACTCCCTGGCTCAATAGCGGTGCCTGCTGGATCTGCAGCCATAGCATCGTGGTGTCCCCGGGGTGGACCGTATCTTGACAATGGCCTCGTACTCATCATCGCTGCCATTGTCCGAATCCAAGGCCAGGGCCTTCCCATATGCCTTGCTCTTCTGCGAGGCACATGGGAAGGCCCATGGGAAGGCTCATGGGAAAGGCCATGGGAAGGGTGACGAAACACCTCACAGCCGAGGTGTTTCGTCAGCCGCTCTGCTGCCTCGTGCTGTTGCACTAGCTCCATGGCCGCTAGCAAAGTTAGTTCACTAGCGTGAGTTGGCATGCAAACCCTCGCCGAGGAGTAGGCCATGTGCTCGGCCAACTGGTCTCGGACCATCTCCTCCTGTAGGGCCCCAAACCTGCACTCACCCGCCAGCTGTAGGAGGTCTGCAACGAACTGCTGGACCGATTCTCTTGGTCGCTGGTGCCATTGTTGGAACTGGATGTGCCACATTATGATGTTTTCTGGGGCACGAAAGTAGCCGGCCATGAGCCTCACAATGTTGTTGAAGCTGTCACCTCCTCCCAGGGTGCTGAGGATTTTCTGGCCCTCCATGCCCAGGTTACGGACTAGAATCGCCCTCACTCTCAATTTGTCAAGGTCACAGAGGTAAAACGCTAGTAGATAGTTCTGGAAGGCCGCAAACCACCTGGCCCAAGGGATCAATGGCTCACCCGGAGCCTCCAAAAAAGGACGTAATGTGGTCGCAGCCCTCTCCATCTCCATTTATCCTCATCCCCAAATGTAGTAGTAGATTAGTTTATTTGACAGGGACAGTGCAATAAACATAGACAATTAATCAAAGACAATCAATCTGATGTGTTGCACATAGAGTGTATAGCTATTAGCTAATTTGCAACTCTTGTCCCTGGATGGGCTTTAGAAAAAAGAATCAAGATAAAAAATATACACAATAACCACATACATCAATGCAGAAAAATTATAAATACACAATTATAAATATTATAAATATTATAAATACACAAATATAACAGCCTGACTCACATTTAACATAAATATTATAAATATTATAAATACACAAATATAACAGCCTGACTCACATTTAACACATATAACATAACTCACATTTGCCTATTTCAGGCCTTCCTCCCTCCGTCACTCACTATAAACAAACACATTTATTCCTTCCCTTCATTCACTCTCACTTTGCAGACAATTAATTCATACATGAGTACATTCTTGTTTATTTTTCAGCCAGTTTTTAACATTTTTAGTGAATGTTTTAAAGTCCGTTATTATTTTAATTTCATTTGGCATTGTGTTCCAGATGTGACTGCCCTTTATAGAGAAAGCTGTTTGTCCAAATGTGGTTCTGCGGTGGAATATTTTACAGTTATTGTTAACAGAACTCCTGGTGGCTCTGCTGCTGTCCTGTCTTTGGACAAAAACAACAAATGTTGTGTCCGAATAAACAAGGAGGCGAGGTGACGTTTTATCATGTTTATTATCAAGACCTATGTACAAACGGGGAGACCCTACCGCGAGTATGGGAGTCCCAGAGAAGAGACAATATGTCTCCCGCTCCAGGCTTATATACTCCAGGTAACGATACCCCCCAAAGGTGAGGCATCACCCCTCCCTAGCCTAGGGCACTGCCATACTATCCATCTATCCATCTTCTTTCGCTTAATCCTTTTCGGGTCGCGGGGGGGAAGGGAGCTGGAGCCTACCCCAGCATCTTTGGGCAAGAGGCAGGGTCCACCCTGGACAGATCGCCAGTCCATCGCAGAGCCAACACAGAGAGGCAGACAACCATTCACTCTCACAGTCATACCTAAGGACAATTTAGACTCCCCAGCTGATGCCAATTAAGCTAACTTGCATGTTTTTGGCATGTGGGAGGAAACTGGAGATATCTCGGAGTAAGCCCACGCAGACACAGAGAGAACATGCAAACTCGACACAGATCACTGTTGGCCGGGATCGAACCCAGGATCCCCCGGCCAAGGGTGAGTTGCTGTGCTGCCGCTGCCGCTGCCCACTGCCATACTAATATTATATACATATTACGATCTTACACATACAACAACCTAACAGCTTCAACAAGATTAGACAAACAAACAAACAACAACCTTAGCAAAAAAGAAAAACATTAGACAAATGTTAACAAATTTAACCAAGATCAAATAAGAGACCTGCGCACAATCGCGCTCTTTTTCCACATGTAACTAAAGAAACAAAGGAGGTTCTAGAATAACCAGGGGGTTGTAGAGGATGAAATCAGACAAGACAGCGAGTTGAACAACACAGAACTTTATTCAACCTCCAACACAGAACAGAATGCCCGGGGTCCCAAGGTGATCCCCTTTATACATCTTTATTCCCACCTCTCTGAGACCCAGGGTGTAACTGTCAGAGAGACAGTTTTTTCATGGTAAAGTTGTAGGTGTGTTCCTGTAATTTACTTGGTTAATAAAATTGTTTATGTGAGGGTTCTGGTCACGTGATGGGGATAAAAGGGCATGACTGAGCCATTATGGGAGAAGGAAATGGAAGCAGCCACAGATGCCCTGGGATCGCTATCAACTGTACCTGGTTCCAGAGGCACAAACAGTTTGTGTTTATTATTTATAATTGCACAGTTTGTTTCTGCAACCTGTCTAAACATTGTGATGCAAAAGGACATTTTACTGGACTGTATTAATGTCATTGCCATTATGCTAGCACATTTGAGATCTGTGTATTGCTTGGTGGTGGGACTGTCTATGGACTGGAAGGAAAGAGTTTTAGTATTTGTAATCTTTTTGTGTGTTTTTTTTTTTGTAGTTTTCAGTGTAATAATTCCCTCAATGCTTTCATGCCATCATTGATTGCTCATGTCCGCACCAGAGAAAACAAGTGGTTGAATAAAGCTTGGGAAAACACCTGTATGAAACGCAGCCTTTATTCAGGGAACCAGTGCAGCTACACAGGGTATGAGACATTAACATACAGTGCACAAAGTATTACTTATTACCATACTATCGCACCCTGGCAAATTCCGGTGTAAATCCTGTCACAGTGGGGGTGATGGCAACTCCTGGTTTTATTTAAAAAACCCCAGCGCAAAGTCGCTTTTCCTGTCTCCGCTTCCCCCTTCACCATTCATTTCTCATACCCCCCCAAACCTCCTGTTCTGGGTGGAGTGCCATCTATTATGTGCCACCACAGGGTTCTGGTTTCATCCATAAACAGCTTGCCATCTATAAACAATCTATCCACAGAGACAACAGCTCGTTTACCTTCTTGAATTTTTGCTTTCTGATGGGAAAAAGCTGTCATGAATTGCCCGAACAGCAGGGAGGAGAGGAGAGACCCAGACGCTGGACTGCCGTTTGTGATATTTATTAAAAAAAACAAAAAGTCCACACAGAATACAAACACAAAAATCCAAAAAGTGCACAAAGCAAAACTTAGGAGCAATCAGGAGAAAACAGGATACAAACGTTAGGACGGGAATAGGGTTCTGACGTAAATGATTCTTGAGACACCAGCAAACAGAAATGAAATAACCACCCTTAAATAGGGCCAGAAACAATTAATTCAATTCAATTCAATTCAATTCAACTTTATTTATATAGCGCCATTTCACAACAACAGTCATCTCATAGCACTATCAACTGTAGGGGGGACCCCCACAGTTGCAGAAAGACCCCAGCAATCAGGCGATCCCCTGTGAGCAAGCACTTGGCGACGGTGGAGAGGAAAAACTCCCTTTTAACAGGAAGAAACCTCCAGCAGAACCAGGCTCAGGGAGGGGCAGTCATCTGCTGTGACTGGCTGGGGGGTGAGGGGATAGAGAAGAAAAAAAGAACAGACATGTAGAGAGCAAACAGCACGATGGGGACTCAATCTATGGGAGAGAACAAACAAATGTTAATGACCAGCAAAAAAAAAATATTTCATAGAGAGTGAGGAAAGGAGTGAGGCCCAGTACATTACTGGAGGTCCCCCGGCTGACTAAACCTATTAGCAGCATAACTAAGGGAGGGTTCAGAAACACATGATCCCTCCCTAATTGTAGGCTATATCAAAAAGGTAGGTTTTAGCCCTATTCTTAAAAACAGAGATCGAATCTGACTCCCGAATCCAGATTGGCAGCTGATTCCACAGGAGAGGAGCTTGATAACTGAAGGCTCTGCCTCCCATTGTACTTTTGGAGATTCTAGGTATTACAAGTAATCCTGCATTTTGGGAGCGTAGTGCTCTGTTAGGATAATACGGTAGTATCAGATCTTTTAAATAAAAAGGAGCCTGATTGTTTAGAGCTTTGTAAGTGAGAAGAAGGAGAAATTAAACACAAGTGGTAACCGGTGTGAATCCCATGAGCGGGCTGGGGAAGAAGATGATGACAATCAGCTGTGAGTCATGAGGAGAGAAGACAGGGCTAACAGGTTGACAGGGGCACCCCCCACAGCCAGGGAAAAACCCGTAAGTGCTTCTGACAGCTGCAACCCTAGAGAGAGAAAGCAAGAGAAGAAAACCAGCAAGAAACGAATACAATGTGATAACAAATAAAGACAAGTAAGCACAAATACGTAAATAACAAAACTACAATGAACAAAAACAGGGAAATACGTCATGCTAAGAAACAAAACATAATATGTGAAAACCAACCGAGGATAACATAACAGGGATAGAACTCAAAAAATGCAACACTATACAAATATGGAAAGAAAGGCAAAGAGACAGAGCACGGCAAAATACCCCCGTGCTCAGATCGTGACAGACCCCCCACCCCCACCCCTCAAGGTGTGGATACCAGACACCCCGGACAACATCGAAAAGGACCCACCCACACAAAGAAACCACCCCACCAAAAACAAGAAAACAACCCCACCCCAGATGGGAGGAGGGGGACCCAGGCATGGAGGGACCAAAAAAAAAAAACAGAGAAAATAAGAAGAACCCTCATGACTCACACCTCAGCAAAACCCAGGCTAGGAGGGAACAAAGAAAAAAAAAAGAAAAACCCTGCTCAGGATCCACACCAGGCATGACCAGGCATGTAAACCCCCTGGACCAGAGAGCTGGACAGTTCAGGTGGCCGGCTAAAGTCCCAGACCTGGCAGACGGCATGATGGTAAGAGTCAGGTGGCCTGCCGGAGAATGTAGGCTGCCCAACCCAACAGCACAGTCTGTCAGGTGGTCTGCCAGAGTTCTTTAACCACCTAAACAGAAGAGGTGGTCCAGGGGGTGGCTGCCCAACAGGGACAACCAGCAACGAGGAGGATGGAGGAGAGGGACCCACGGAAACCTTGGGCAGAGGAGAGAGAACCCCAACAGCCTCGGGCAGAGGAGAGGGAACCACAATGGCCTCAGGCATTGGAGAGGAAACCACGACGGCATCAGGCAGAGGAGAGGGGACCATGACGGTGTCAGGCAGAGGACAGGGACCCACAACGCCCTTGGATTGGCCAGTAGCACCCTCGGTGGCCCCGGACTGGGGCATAGTAGCACCTGTGGTGGCTCCAGACTGGAGCACGGCTGCACCCGCGGTGGCTCCAGACTGGGGCAAGGCAGCACCTGCGGTGGCTCCGGACTGGATCAAGGCAGCACCCTTAGAGGCCCCGGGCTGGGATGGAGCACCCACGAAAGCCTCAACCGGAGGAAGAGCTGCACCAACGGAGGTCCCGGGCCAGGACGGCGCACCCGCGACAACCTCAGCTGATGGGGAACAGCACCCTTGGAGGCCCCAGGCAGGGACGGAGCACCCTCGATGACCTCAACTGGAAGGGAAGCAGCACCCACAGAGGTCCCAGGCTGGGACGGTGCACCCACAACAACCTCAACCGGAAAGGAAGCAGCACCCACGGAGGTCCCAAGCTGGGACGGAACACCCGCGATGACCTCAGCTGAAGGGAAAGCAGCACCCACGGAGGCCCCTGACTGGGACGGGGCACCCGCGACGACCTCGACGGGAGGAGCTGGACCCATGGTGATCTTGGGTAGTGAGGCTAGACCCACGGAGATCTCTGGTGAAGCTGGACAATCCTCGGTGACCTTGGGGAAAGGCTCAGACAGACAAGGCAGAGAACCAGGGTCAGGGTAACCGGCGGCAGTGGAGACTGGCGGGGTGAGCTCAGGTGCGGCTGATGACTGCACCTAGCTTTGCCCACCAAGAGCCAGACAAGATCTCTCCAACAAAGAAACAACAAAAACTGAGGGAAGCGCTTGCCTGAGCTCAAGTTCCACCGCCATCCAAGACTCCGTTGATCCAAGCAGCGACATCTCAGGTCCGGCCCTCTGGAGGCCCGACTTCAGTCCTGCTGCAGTGGCCCCTTCAGTAGGCATGGTGGTGGATTCAGTCCTATGACCCCCTCAGTGAAGTGGCCCACGCAGGTGGCTCACCTGATGTGGACACAGGAGGCCAATTTTCTGCTGGCGCTGGACTCTGTACCGCTGAGGCCAGGGGGTGGTCCTTCATCGGCGCAGGCTTCAGCTTGGTCTCAGTGCTCTCCCTCGGTCCAGACCATGGCTGCGGGGCTGGAACCAGGTCCCCCAAGGCTGCAGGCTCCTCTATCGTCCGGCGGCCCAATCCTGTGGCCAGCGGACACTCAAGGGGCAAAGGAGGAGACATGGAGATAGCAGATGAAAGGTCTTTAGCTGCAGCAGGTGGTGTGGGCCCAGGAGACTACATAAATGGAGCCTCACCACCGGAAATCAGGCAAGACAATTTTTGTGTCAGAAATTGAGAATGAAAAGATGCTTGCTTGTGTTCCCGGGGCATGATGTTCTCTGCTGCAGCAGGTGCAGAGTCTGCCCTCTCCGTGGCTGCCGTTGTTGCGGACCCCTCTGAGGAAAGTAGAGGAGCCGCCCCAGCAGACGTAGTGACGAGCAGAGCTGGGAAGGAGGCGACCAGCGGGAGGAATCATCAAGGAGGAGGGAGAGGCAGCAACAGCAGCAGAGGAGGAGGCTGGTGGGACATCCGGACAGGAAAAACCCAATGAAGGAACTGCTGCGGGGGTCTTTGGCCACAACGAGGGGGAGGACTGCTGACGAGGAAGCAAATTGAGAATGAAAAGATGCTTGCTTGTGTTCCCAGGGCATCATGTTCTCTGCTGCAGCAGGTGTAGAGTCTGCCCTCTCCGTGGCTGCTGTTGTTGCGGACCCCTCTGAGGAAAGTAGAGGAGCCGCCCCAGCAGACGTAGTGACAAGCAGAGCTGGGAAGGAGGCAACCAGTGGGAGGAATCATCAAGGAGGAGGGAGAGGCAGCAACAGCAGCAGAGGAGGAGGCCGATGGGACATCTGGACAGGAAAAACCCAATGAAGGAACTGCTGCGGGGGTCTTCGGCCTCAACGAGGGGGAGGACTGCTGACGAGGAAGCGGAGGCTCCAACTCCCACGCCTATTCACACCGCTTCTCCAAGTACTGATGGTCGTACATACTGTATGGTGGAATTGGACGGGGTGATGGGGTGACCCTAACCTTAACCCATCACTTAGGGAAATCCCGCCAGAAGAATGCCTCCGCTTCCTCGTTGGCAGTCCCTCCCTCATTGAGGCCAAAGACCCCCACAGCAGTTCCTTCAAATACCTTATGTCATTGGTCTCCTTGCTCGAACCTTTTACGTGCCCTGGCAAAATGATGCAGAAGTCTGCACTTGCCACATCATTTTCCTTTTGTCGGAAGCTCTCTACCCTTATAATGGTGCTTGGTGGACCCACAACCCAAACACTTGGGTGATCCCGGGGCGGACCTTATCTTCACAGCAGTAGCATACTCCTCCTTATCCTCCACGTGATCATCGCTGTCCGGGTCCACTGCTGGTGCCATTGACTGTGATTTAAATTGGCAGAGTGTAGCTCTATCGCCGAGGTCCTGTGATAGCTTTTCTACTGCTTCACACTGTTGAGCTAACTTAATGGCCATGGCTAACATCAACTTGCCCGAATGCGTGAGGAGCCGCGACCGCCGAGCAAAGAGTGTGCTCCGCCAACTGGTCATGGACCATTTCTTCCTCCAATGCTCCAAACTGGCAGTCCCCGACCAGCTGACGTAGATCCGTAACATATCATTGTACTGGCTCGCCGGCCCGCTGGCGGCGCTGCCAAAACTGGATCCTCTGGACGATGCCCAAGGAACCTCCAAAAACTGCCGAATATTGGCAACTCCCGCATACTTTATCGTCGTACTCAAATATTTTGTCGGTAAACGTGAACCAAGGATGAGGCTGGATGCAGAACAGAACAGGACTTTACTGTCGACACAGTTACAATACCAGCGCTCCCGTTAGGCAGAAGTGGGGTCAAAGAAACCGCCCCTCTTTCGAACAGCCCTCTTATGTCCCGAGTGGCAGCAAAACCAGAAAGGTGGAGCCATCACCCGTGTCACACAATAATATGTCCTAATTACAACATAACAATTCTGGATTTTCATTATTTTTTTCAGCAATCCCAGAAAAAACAAGGTTATCTCTCATGCTGTGTGACTGCAAATTGAGAACTCTTTCCTTCATTTTTCGGTTCTCTCTTCCAACAATGCCAAGCAACATGGTTAGCGGGTTTACTGACTTTTTCAAGCTATTGTTTTCCTCTAGAAGAGAGACGAGCTACGCCTGACTGCATTCCAAACTCTCTCGTACACTCAAGAACTCTTTATAGAGCAGCTCTACTAACGCCAGCCTACCATCCATGCTGGTAAGTTTATTCTTTATACAGAAAAGGATGTCACTATCCTCCTCAGATAGATGACTTTTTGGGTGTAATTTTTGGAGAATCTGCTGGTCTGGGCCGTTCAGGCAAGGAGGAAGAAGGAATACCAGGAGATATGTTCACCTCCATTACACAGCAGTGATAATAACACTCATCTATATAATTCTCAAGTTCCTCCAGCTCCGTTGAGAGGATGGCAAGATAATATGCAAAAAAATAAAGATCACTTGTAGTAACGTATCGTCACTTCCTGTATTGCTGTCTGTCCGTGTGGTTTGCTCTCCTCACTCTCCTGAGGTTTTTGCTTTTAATTGTATTTTAACCACTTTTTTCCCATCTACCGTTAGTTCTCATTTCTGTTCATCAAGCCTCTTGCACCTGTGTGCGCACTCCATGTCACCTAATCACCCTCTTTAGCCTTCTGTTCACCTTTCATCTGTGTTTTTGTTAGCTTTGGGTTAGCCACTAGCTATGGCTACTAGCTCTCCTTCCTCTCCTCCTCTGGTGTGCTCTCTCTGTCAGATGTTTAGCTACACCTCTGCCTCTTTTAGTGATAACGGTAAATGTAATAAATGTTGTCTTTTTGAGGCGCTCGAGGTGAGGTTGTCTGATTTGGAATCCCGGCTCCGCTACATTGAAACACCGTCTGTGCCAGTTAATCTTGACGGATGTCCCCTAGCTGTAGCGGAGCTAGCTAGCATAGGCCCCGTTAGTGGTCCTCCGGTCCTCCTCAGCAGCAAGGAGACTGGGTGGGTGACGGTGAGAAGGAAGCCTAGTCGCAAAGCCCCGGTACACCACCAACCTGTTCACGTTTCTAATCGTTTTTCCACGCTCAGCGACACACACGCTGAGGAAAAAACTCTGATCATTGGCGACTCTGTAGTCAGAAACGTGATCCTAGAGACTCCAGCGGCCATAGTCAAATGCATTCCTGGGACCAGAGCTGGCGACATCGAGTCAAATTTGAAAATGCTGGCTAAAAGTAACTGTAAATACTCCACAATTGTTATTCATGCTGGCATTAATGGCATCCGTCTCCGGCAGTCAAAAGTCACAAAACTTAATGTAGAATCGGTGTGTGACTTTGCCAAAACAATGTCGGACTCTGTAGTGTTCTCTGGGCCCCTCCCCAATCTGACCAGTGATGACATGTTTAGCCGCTTATCATCCTTCAACCACTGGCTGTCTGTGAGGTGTCCTGCAAACAACGTGGGCTACATTGACAATTGGAGCTCATTTGGGGGAAAACCTGGTCTTATGAGACGAGACAGCGTCCATCCCACTTTGAATGGTGCGTCTCATTTATCTAACAATCTGGCATCTTTTTTATCCAAATTTCCAAAATCTTGACAACTCAGAGTTGGGACCAGGAAGCAGAGTCGCAGTCTTACATGCCTCTCTGCAGCTCCTCTTCATCCGCCACCCCTCAACTTAGCCCCTGTCTTCCCCAACGAAGAATCATTGTCATGGTCTGAGCGCCGATGTCCTCCGCGCTCGGGCCATGCTTCATCTCCGCCAGGTTTGACAGCAGGGTTACCTTCTGGCTCCCCGACCTCTTACTGTGACAGCGTTCGGAGGAGCTTCCTGCTGTCAAGACCTAACAGCTGTGCTGCATTTATGGCTCATCAGCAGCCCGGCATTTAAGCAGGCGCTGAAGAGCAGTACAATGCAGCAGTCACGTCGATTATCCCTCATCAGATGTTGAGCGAGCGTTCCTCGTCTCAGACATCAATATTCCTTAATGATTCCACATCTACGATCATCCCTTGTCCTTATACTGAATCGTAAGTGAGCTTGTTCAGCCTTACGGTCTCTGTATCTAGTGTAGTGTGTTTTAGCCCATCGAGGCTCATTACTTTCTGTTACCTTGTGTTATCTTCTGTTCATAATAAACATTATGCAAATCTCACTGGCGACTTTTGGCATCTTGTGGTGGCTCGCGAGGGCCACCGCTTGACAGTAGACTGCTGCCAGGGCGCCTAAACGGAGGCGCCAAACCAGGACGCCGTTCCCGGTGAGTTTGCATTTGGACTTTGTTCCTTCCTGTCTGGGTACTGTGTGCTGAGAGAATGCTGTCGCGGAGGGGCCGCGCACGAAGTCTGGTGGATGCTTTGGAATTCGTTGATGAAACACTCATTGCCGCCTTCCTCCTCGACTATCACAGCGATGTACGCTGGTACCTGGACTGTGCTGAGGATGTCTTAAATCATCTCCCCCGCTACACCGACCACCCTGAAGTCAGCGCGAGGAGGGATGACATCGCCACACAGCGCGAGATACTCCGCATGGTGGAGGAGGACTACGGCAGGAAGCAGAGGAGGAGGCATCCCCGCTCCCCGCTTTGGGATCCCGTTCCTGTCCTCGATCCAGTCCAGGAGTTCATGCCATCCGTGGGCCGTCGAGGACGTCGGCACCACGACCAAGGTAAACCTCAGCAAGAACCCGGTCCGGATCCTGTTCTGGGCCGCCAGAAAGATTCTACCTCTCAGTCAGCTGCCTCTTCGGCGTCTCGCCAGGGGGGAATCCCCGCAGCCTCTCCCCCCGGGTCATCTTCTCCTGCTGTTCCGTCAGCACTCCATGCCCAGTTCGTCTTGGCTGTCGCCCCCTCCTCTTCGACGTCTCCTTCGGCTGCAGTGAGTGTAATGAGTCCTGCTTCGGCGACGCCCGTCATGGATCCATTGCGAACAGCTCCTCCTCGTCCTCCCAGGTGGCCCTCTGTCACCATTCAGCGGGGAAAAGGAGGAACGGCGTCCACTGCAGCAGGCACCATCGGACCTCCAGGAAGCAGGCAAGTGCAAGTTCATTCTTCTCCTCGTTGCTATGATTTGCCTTGTTTGACTCCTGGGGGCGGAGTTCAGGGTTCACAGTCCCCCGAGCTCCCATCACCTGCTGTAGCACTAATTACTAATCCCGCTGCCTCTGTGTCTCCCACTGCTGAGTGGTCCACGACGCCAGGCCTACGTCGCCGGACGAGGGGGGTCCTGTGGTTCTGGAGAGCCTGGTTCCAGCTCCACAGCCATGTCGCGGGCAGAGGAGAAGAGCGGTCTGCAGCCTGGAGCCTGCGCCGATGACAAAGCGTCCCCGGGTCTCCACGCTGGAATGGTCCGAGCCAGTGGGTCGAGGGTCCCCTGCCACCACGCCATGCGGGTTATCGGCGTGGACGCCTGCGCTGGAGGATCCGCAGGCTGTGGAGAACATCATGCCAGGTGCGGAACTCGCCGTAGCTGAGTGGGAGCCTGAGGACGAACTTCTTCTCTCTGAGCCCGGATCACCGAAGTCCTGGACGGCGACAGAACCCGAGATCAGGCAAGTGCTCTACCTTATCTTCCTTCTTTCTTCTCTGGAGCATTTTTGCCTGTCTCTCGGGGAGACGAGCCAGGTGCAGCCGTCCGCTGCATCCGAGCCCGTTTCGCCGGGTTCTGTTGCGACCGGTGATTCTGATTCCGGTTCTCTCTTGTCTTCCGAGCCTTGTTGCAGAGTCACTGGTGCGGAGCCAGTCATGGTCGCTGTGCTGGAGGTTCCAGGTTCGGGGTTGGAGGTCGTCGCCAATGCTGCGCCAACCCAATCGGGGTCTGACCACAGGTGCATCCGAGACCCAGTCGGGGTCCGACGAGATCCAATCGGGGTCCGACGTGGGTGCAGCCAAGACCCAGTGGGGGTCCGACGCGGGTGCATCCGAGACCCAGTCGGGATCCGATGAGACCCAATCGGGGTCCGACGTGGGTACAGCCACGTCTGCAGCATCGGTATGGATCAAGGACGGAGGAGGAGCTGCAGACCCTTCGCCGCCTGACATGGTGCGGGCTCGTCATCATTTCCCTCTTCTGAGTCACCGCCCCTGCTCATCATCGCTGGGGGCCGTTGGGGGCCTTCTACGCTCGGCCCGGCTCTCCCACGGTGCTGGTGGCTAAGGGATGCGGGTCGGCCACCTGAGGAACTGTTTTGCGGGTTCGGCACCTTGGGTCGGCCACCCAACACTCTGTGTTTGCTGCAGGGTGACCTCGTTCAGCCGCCGGAGAATTGGACTTTCCGGGCCTGGGACTGGGGCAGGCCGTCCGATCATGTACTGTTCCCCGTCTTCCCCTATTGGCCTTGAGACGCAGGGAGACCACAGGAACTGTCCCCGTGGGTTTTGGTCTCTGCCTGTCACCATTTTCCTGAATTGTCTGGGTTAAAGGTCATGCGGGGTGATGATTTTGCTCTGTGTTTTACCTGTGTTAATGTGGGGGTTTTTTTCTCTGTCTTGGCAGTCCTGTGTGTTTTTGTGCATTTGGGAATATTGTATTTTCTGTTATCATGCCCTGTAATTGTTTCATTTGGAGTCTGCCTTAATCATGGGTTTCGCATTTGGGGAATATTGTATTTTCTGTTATCGTGCCCTGTGTTCAGTGTATTTCATGTATTTGTTGTTTTTTTTCTGGTTGTCTGTGTGCTTCTGTGTTCATCATGATTTTTGGTCTATGGCTGGTCCTCTCCCTCCAGGCCCGTTCCCCCATCCGCCTGCCCTGGGGGGGGCTTGGGTGTTTTTTGGCGTTCGGAGCCCACCCTTGGGGGGAGGTACTGTCATGGTCTGAGCACCGATGTCCTCCGCGCTCGGGCCATGCTTCATCTCCGCCAGGTTTGACAGCAGGGTTACCTTCTGGCTCCCCGACCTCTTATTGTGACAGCGCTCGGAGGAGCTTCCTGCTGTCAAGACCTAACAGCTGTGCTGCATTTACGGCTCATCAGCAGCCCGGCATTTAAGCAGGCGCTGAAGAGCAGTACAATGCAGCAGTCGCGTTGATTATCCCTCATCAGACGTTGAGCGAGCATTCCTCCTCTCAGACGTCAATATTCCTTAATGATTCCACATCTACGATCATCCCTCGTCCTTATCCTGAATCGTAAGTGAGCTTGTTCAGCCTTACGGTCTCTGTATCTAGTGTAGTGTGTTTTAGCCCATTGAGGCTCATTACTTTCTGTTACCTTGTGTTATCTTCTGTTCATAATAAACATCATGCAAATCTCACTGGCGACTTTTGGCATCTTGTGGTGGCTCGCGAGGGCCACCGCTTGACAATCGTTGTCTGCTCCCTCCAAAGTAAATAAAAATATAATATATAAGCATCCCAAAGTGATTAAACAAAAAGTTGGTAAAACTCAAATTAAACATGAAGCCTCTAAATTGAATGACTTGAGCTCTGTTCCTCCTCATAATTTAAAAATTAAATGCGGTTTGTTAAATATTGGGTCTCTAACTCCCAAGTCTCTGTTAGTCCATGATCTGTTAATTGATCATCAGATTGATTTAATATCCCTTACAGAGACTTGGTTAGGGCAAGAGGATTATGTTGGCTTAAATGAATCAACTCCCTCTGGTTATTTAAAATGTCAAAATCCCAGAAGTTCTGGTCGTGGAGGAGGAATAGCAACAATTTACCATTCCAAATTACTAGTTAATGTAAAGCAAAAATCATGTTATAATTCCTTTGAGGGCCTGGTTCTCAGTATTGGGCACTTTAGCAATTTTAGGCTAAACCCAATTTTATTTGCCATAGTTTATCGTCCTCCATCAACCTACTCAGAATTTTTATCCGAATTTGCTGATTTCTTAGCTGATTTAGTGCTGAAATCAGATAGAATAATTATAGTAGGGGACTTTAACCTCTTGCACTCCGGGATACCGAGGGTGGTCATGTCTCTGCGTGCTAGTGAGCCCTCGTGCGCACTAGGATGCACACTGTGCGTCCTAGAGCGCACTGAAAAAAAAAAGCTGCATTTCCGTTCTTCCACTATAGACACAGCCGCGAACAGAAAGCCAAAGGAGTGCTTTGATTGGTTTAGATTTGATTGACCTCTCATTCGACTAATAAGAGCCTTGAATTGGGTTTCTGAAACCTTGAAGAACCAATGACTGAAAACCTAGCAAGAAGGACCCGCCTACCAACGGCTGCGAATACAGTGAGCCAATTGAAGCAGAGAAGTTCAACGATTGAAAGCGTGCGTCCCGTGCGTAAAATCTGTTTTGTCTAAGCCGCTGTGTGTGACGGTAGCGTTCGCCAGTGTTTTTTTCTTACTACTGTTCTTATTTGTTTTGAAAAATCGTTCACCAAAACCGCAATCATGGAAGCGCAAAACCGCAATAATGGAATCATGGTTTGACCGGGTCGCGTGACCAGAACCACGAGTCGTAACAAGCGGACCAGCGTCATGTTCGTCTGACAATGAGGAAGAGATGTTTGCCAGCGACACTGCTGTTGTGGACATGTAAGTGTTATCAGCTAAATTATTTTTTATCCCTGAAAATTGTAATCAAAATGACTTTTGACCGATCGGTAAATTACAACTGTGCGTCATCGCCACATGACGGACCGCGGCGCACGATCCATGCGCCGAGAACAGTCCCCCCCCACCACTACTCTTTTGTAGCAGATTGCAGATATATTGCAGATATTTTAGTACAACTGTGCGTAGTAGACCGCGGCATGCGCCGTCCGTCATATGGCGTCCATCATGTGGCGATGGACGATGTCCATCCTCTGTAGCGGGGGTGGGGGGGGAGTTGTTATCCTCTACATTACAGATATTTTAGTATAATTTTTATTTCACTGTAGGTTATTTTTTCTTGTAAAAAAAAGCCACACATTTTTTACGTGGCATGCTTCTTTGTGTGTGGGGAGCTTATTCATGAATGAATAAACAACCCCCCCACACACACACACACGCGCGCACACAGCCCTGAGTGTCACCTGTCATTAGAGCACAAGATCAAGCTTCTATATTGAATCATTCAAAAGTTACAGACGTTTTTCCAAACTGTGCCATTTGGCACAATTTGGCACAGTTCAAAAACGCCTGGGAACAACCTGACAAAAAAGTTGTGTAATACATTCATTTTTTGTGATATTGTTACAAAATTTTGGCCTCAGCTGGATAACACTTGGTTCTACATTTCTGTTGCATTTTCCAGCCCGTATCTGACAGCTGTGTGTTATCTGCAAGCATTTGTATCCAAAAAAACACCCAGGTGAACTTTATTTTCTTCAAGTTCAGTATGTTTAGATGACTGTTACTCAGTGGCAGGAGCACTTAGAGAGATTATGACTGTTTTGCCAAAAAATTTAAAGTGTTTTCTTTTAAATGAGACCAACCCCATGAAGATGCTGCAAAGGGTTGAAGAACAGCTTTTGATTTACTTTGGGTACGTTATTTTTAGGCGTTTTTAGGGAAATTGACCAGAGTGCAAGGGGTTAATATACATGTAGATGTCGATAGTGACTGCCTTAATGTGGCATTTAATTCAATATTAGACTCGATTGGGTTTTCTCAGAAAGTAGGAAATTCTACTCATTATCTCCACCATACGTTGGACCTTGTTCTGACATATGGCATAGAAATAGAAAATCTGGTAGTGTCTCCTCATAACCCTGTACTGTAAGACAATTCTCTGTTAACCTTTGATTTTACTATTTCTGACTATTTGGCTCCTAAAGAAAAATATTACTACAGTAGACGCCTCTCAGATGATGCTGTTACCAAATTTATGCAGATTGTTTCCTCTATGCCATGTGTCAACACAACGGAAATAAGCTATAGACAGCTTGCTCCTTCTGTAATTGATAGCATGGTAGATAGTGTTACAGCTTCTCTGCATCAGACTCTAGACTTGGTGGCTGACATAACACACGGCTCAGGAGACACACACGCAGGCTCAGAGTGAATTTAACAGCTTTATTTAACAACAAGGATGTGTGGATGCGTGTCTGTGGTATGTGGATGTATTGATGGCGGACGTCAGCGTCAGGCACTGAGGCAGGAAACCGTACAGCCAGACAACCCTGGGGAGAGAGCACAGGGAGAAGGTGACGGGCACCAAACCAGTACAACAGGTAACAAGGGATTTGTTGGCTTACTTGGCAGGGCAGGTGGCAGGCGTGCACAAGGGCGAGTCCAGGAGACAGCAACCTGACGATGCACCTGACAGCAGCGACGAGATGGTGATGCAGAGGCGGAGTCCGCCGCCGGGGAAGATCCACCTGTGCACAGGGGAGAAACTGGAACACAAGAGGAGGTATGCTTACGCGGGTAATCTTGCTGGTAGGCGAGGGGGTTCCTCTGAAGCAAGTAGCCGAAGGGAACAGACGGCTTCAGGCCGAGGCCCAGGGCAGAGTGGCTTATATGCCACGCTGCTGACGAGGTGCAGGTGTGCGCTCAGCTGGCGCCGCTAATGAGCGGCGAGTTGTAACAGTACTCCCCCCTCTAGCAGCGCCTCCTGGCGATGGTTTATCGGGGTGCTTCCGGTGAAACTCGGTGATGAGAGAGCGATCCAACACGAACGAGGAGCGAACCCACTGCCTCCATTCTGGACCATAGCCCTCCCAGTCCACCAAATACTGTAGCCAGCGACCCCGGCGTCGGGAGTCCAAGATGGTAGAGCCAGTCCAAGCCGGATGGCCATCAATCATCCGAGGCGCGGGCGGCGCAGCAGGAGGAGGGCAGATGGGATCAGACACCACCGGTTTCACCTTGGAGATGTGGAAGGTGGGATGGATGCGGAGGGAGAGGGGAGTAGCAACACGCACAACCACCGGGTTGATAATCTTGGTGACGGGGTATGGACCCATGAAACGTTTAGCCAACTTCCTCCTCTCACCCTTCAGGTTCACATCTTGCGTGGATACCCAGACCGGTTGGCCTACCTGCCGACTCGTTCTCCAGCGAGGGGAACAGAGGGGGGTCGTAACCCAGGGACACCTTGAAGGGGGAAATCCCTGTGGCTGAGGAGCGAGCGGTGTTGTGGGCGTATTCCACCCAGGCAAGGTGTTTGCTCCAAGACGCAGGCTTCGAGGCGGTGACACAGCGGAGAGCAGCCTCCAGCTCCTGGTTGGTCTGTTCACACTGCCCGTTAGATTGGGGGTGATGGCTGGAGGAGAGGCTTACCTGGGCTCCTAATGCCTTGCAAAAACCCCGCCAGACGTCCGAGGTGAATTGGGGACCCCGGTCGGAGACCACGCCAACTGGTATCTCATGCAGCCTGACCACATGTTGGATGAGAAGATCTGCCATCTCCAAGGCAGAGGGGAGCCCCCGCAATGGCACGAAGTGGGCGGCCTTGGAGAAGCGGTCGACGATGGTCAGGACAGTGTCGAAGTTGTTAGAGACGGGGAGACCGGTGACGAAGTCCAATGCGATGTGCGACCAGGGCCTACCAGGAACGGGCAGGGGCTGGAGCAAACCCGCAGGGGGGGAGTTGCCGGCTTTACTGGTGGCACAGATGGGGCAGGCCTGGGTGTAGCGGGCAGCGTCCTTGCGCAGTCCCGGCCACCAGAAGGAGTGTTGGAGCAGGTCAATCATTCGGGAGGTCCCAGGATGGCAGGCTAGCTTGGACGTGTGAAGCCAATGTGTGAAGTGTGAAGCCAATGGATGACGTGTGAAGCCAATGGATGACCTCCCCCCGAACGGAGGAAGGAACGAAGAGCCTCCCCTCCCGTCCGCCGCCCGGGTCTGGCTCCGATTCCTGCGCCTTCCGGACCTTATCCTCGATCTCCCAGGTAACGGCCCCCACGATGCACGACCTGGGCAGGATGGTGTGTACAGCACCCTCCGAGTCTTCAGGGGCGAATTGCCTGGAGAGGGCGTCAGGGAGTCCATTCTTGGAGCTTGGCCTGAATGTGATGGTGAAACGGAATCTCGCAAAAAACAGGGACCAACGGGCCTGGCGGGCATTCAGACGCTTGGCAGTTCTTAAATATTCCAGGTTTTTGTGATCCGTTAGCACTACGAAGGGCAGGACGGCCCCCTCCAGCCAGTGACGCCACTCCTAGAGCGTGAGCTTGATGGCGAGAAGCTCCCTGTCCCCCACGTCGTAGTTGCGTTCCGCCGGGGACAAGCGCCGGGAGAAGAAGGCGCAAGGCCGTTTGACCCCATCAGCAGGTGACCGCTGAGACAACACCGCCCCCACCCCTGTATCCGAGGCGTCGACCTCTATGATGCACTGCAGAGAGGGATCGACCTGGCTGAGGACCCGGGAAGATGAAAACTCCGCCTTCAGCGCCTGGAAGGCCGCCGCGGCCTCTTCAGTCCACTGGAACCGGGTTTTAGGGGAGGTGAGACGGGTCAGAGGGCCAACGATGGCTCCAAAGTTGGGCACAAAGCGGCGGCAGAAGTTGGCAAAGCCGATGAATTGTTGCACCTGCTTTCTAGATGTGGGGGTCGGCCAATCTACCACCGCTTTAATTTTAGCTGGGTCTGGGAGCACCTGGTCATGGGAGATGACAAACCCGAGAAATGACGTCTTCTTGGCATAGAACTCGCACTTCTCCGCCTTCACATACAACCGATTCTCCAGTAACCTCTGAAGGACCCGTCTCACATGCACCTGGTGCTCATCCCTGGACTTGGAGAAGATGAGAATATCATCCAGGTAAACGAACACAAACAGACCGATGAAGTCCCGGAGAACGTCATTAATCAGGCGCTGAAAGACGGCTGGAGCGTTGGTTAACCCGAACGGCATGACCAGGTATTCAAAGTGGCCGTTCGGGGTACGGAAGGCTGTCTTCCATTCATCTCCCTTCCGGATCTGGACGAGGTGGTACGCGCTGCGGAGATCCAGCTTGGTAAACCAGGTCGCCCCCTGGAGGGAGTGGAAGGCAGTGTCCATCAGGGGCAGGGTGTAACGGTCCTTCTCTGTGATGTCATTGAGGGCACGGAAGTCGATGCATGGACGAAGAGAGCCATCCTTCTTGCCCATGAAGAAGAACCCTGCACCTAATGGAGATGATGATGGGCGAATAATACCTGCACTGAGAGATTCCTTAAGGTAGGTGTTCATAGCCTCCTTCTCCGGCGCTGACAGGCTGTAGAGACGTCCCGAGGGAAGAGGCGCCCCCTGGCGGAGATTTATGGCGCAGTCGTAAGGCCTGTGTGGAGGAAGGGACATCGCCTTGGACTTACTAAAGACCGCGCCCAGGTCGTGAAACTCCGCGGGCACCAAGGAGAGGTCCGGGGGTGCGGCATCCTTGACCACGGGAGGAGAAGATGGAGAGCAGGCAGCGGATTGGAGGCAGGTGCTCATACAAAAGGTACTCCAGGCTGTCACCCTTCCGGTCTTCCAATCCAGGACGGGGTTATGGAGACGGAGCCACGGATAACCCAGGATCACCGGAGACACAGAGGATGGCAAGATGTAAAAGGAGATTTCCTCCCGGTGATTTCCAGAGACGATGACAGAGATGGGGTTTGTCCGGTGGGTCACTCTCCTCAGAGATGCAAGGGAGAGATTGATGAGGGTGAGAGGAGTTTTAAGGGGCTGGCAACGGATGCCCAATCGGGTTGCCAGGCTTTGTGAAATGAAGCTTCCTTCCGCGCCTGAGTCCACCAGTGCATGAGTGAGATGCCCTGTGATGTTGTGGCAGAAACGGATGGGCAGCGACAAATGAGTGAGGGGAGTTGACCGGTTAGCGTCCGCGAGGCCCCCTACAGTGACTCGCGGACCTCCCCGTTTGGCTTCTCCGGGCATCGCTCCACCGTGTGCTGGTTGTCTCCGCAATACATGCAAAGACCCAGCTCACGTCGGCGTTGTCTCTCCGCTAGAGGGAGCTTTACCCGGCCCGTCACCATTGGCTCCGACTCCTCGGAAACCTCCGGTGGCGGTAACGCCAGGGGGCGAGCTTGAGACCAGCGTGACGAGGCCCCCCGTGAGCGAGAAGGCAACTTCCACTCTGAGGCGCGCTCGCGCAGCCGGTTGTCCAAGCTGATAGTAAGGGAAATTAGCTCCGCCAACGTTTCAGGGATGTCCCGACCAGCCAGTTCATCCCTCAGACCAGAGTTTAAACTGCAGAGGAAGATGCCGCAGAGGGCACGTTCCTCCCAGCCAACCTCCTCCGCTGTAACCCGGAAGTCAATGGCGTAGTCCGCGGCCGATTGGCTCCCCTGCTGAAGGCTGAGGAGGCGATCGGTCAGGACACTGTCCATACGGGAGTGATCAAAGACTTCCAGAAAATGTTTAACGAACTGGCCATAGGTGAGGGTGGCATAACCGGGCCTCGCCATTACAGCATAAGCCCAGGTGAGTGCACGACCCTCCAGGAGGTTTCCTATATAGCCAATTCGACTATGGTCTGAGGGGAAATCCCCGGGGACACGCAGAAACACCGACTCACATTGCATAATGAATCCCCGCGCTCCACCGAGCTTACCGCTAAAGCGGGCGGGGGTAGGAATGGGTGTGAGTCGGGCTGGGACACCCGGAGCTGGCTGGACGGCCGCTGAAGCAGCGGGAGCTGCACCTCCCTGACGAGCTGGGGGGAACGGCTGTCGGGGGTCCAGGCGGTCTAACCGGTCAGTTATTAGGGTTAATTGGTTGAGAATCACTTGTTGCTGATGAGCTATTAAATCCACCCGAGCCTCGAGGGTGGAAAATCGGCGTGCGAGCCCACTGTCCGCTGAGCCGCTCTGCTGAAGCCGTACTGACATAACGCACGGCTCAGGAGACACACACGCAGGCTCAGAGTGAATTTAACAGCTTTATTTAACAACAAGGATGTGTGGATGCGTGTCTGTGGTATGTGGATGTACTGATGGCGGACGTCAGCGTCAGGCACGGAGGCAGGAAACCGTACAGCCAGACAACCCTGGGGAGAGAGCACAGGGAGAAGGTGATGGGCACCAAACCAGTACAACAGGTAACAAGGGATTTGTTGGCTTACTTGGCAGGGCAGGTGGCAGGCGTGCACAAGGGCGAGTCCAGGAGACAGCAACCTGACGATGCACCTGACAGCAGCGACGAGATGGTGATGCAGAGGCGGAGTCCGCCGCCGGGGAAGATCCACCTGTGCACAGGGGAGAAACTGGAACACAAGAGGAGGTATGCTTACGCGGGCAATCTTGCTGGTAGGCGAGGGGGTTCCTCTGCAGAGTGGCTTATATGCCACGCTGTTGACGAGGTGCAGGTGTGCGCTCAGCTGGCGCCGCTAATGAGCGGCGAGTAGTAACAGTGGCCCCCTTAAAAAAGAAAAAGTCTAATCAGAGATTTCTGACTCCTTGGTTCAACACAGAAACTCGTAGCTTAAAACAGAAGACTCATCAATTAGAAAGAAAATGGCGCTCCACTAATTTAGATGAAATCTATTTAGTTTGGAGAAATCATCTTTTAATTTATAAAAAAATCTCTTAGAAAAGCTAGAATGAGTTATTATTTTGCATTAATAGAAGAGAACAAGAATAATCCCAGGTTTCTTTTCAGTACTGTAGCCAGGTTGACAAAGAGTCAGGACTCTGTCAATCCTAGCATTCACTTAGAGCTTACTAGTCAGGACTTTATGAACTTTTTCAGTAATAAAATTTCATCCATCAGAGATAAAATCAATCACATTCTTCCCACAGTTAACTTAAATACAGTAACTACTACAACTCCTTCAATTGATGTCTGTCTTGATGGGTTTACTCCAATTGACCTTTGTGAGTTAGACAAAATAGTTTCCTCATCCAAACCTTCAACTTGTTTTTTAGACCCTATTCCTACCAGGTTATTTAAAGAAGTCTTCCCAATTATTGGTAGCTTTATTCTTCATATAATCAATTCTTCATTAACTTTAGGCCATGTACCGCAGGCTTTTAAAACGGCTGTAATTAAACCATTACTCAAAAATCCAATGCTAGATCCAGGAGCTTTTGCTAACTATAGACCAATCTCTAATCTCGCTTTCATTTCAAAAATCTTCGAAAGAGTTGTTGCTATGCAATTATTTGACCACCTGCAGGGAAATGGTTTACTTGAAGAGTTTCAATCTGGGTTTAGAATCCATCATAGTACTGAAACAGCCTTAGCTAACGACCTCCTCATCGCATCTGATAATGGACTGGTTTCTGTACTTGTCCTTTTAGACCTTAGCACAGTTTTTGATACTCTCGAGCATAATATTCTACTTGATAGATTAGAACACTATGTTGGACTTAATGGAACTTTGTTACAGTGGTTTAGATCTTATTTATCTGATAGGTTCCAGTTTGTTCACGTCAATAATGAGTTTTCTTTCAACTCAAAGCTTAGTCATGGAGTTCCACAGGGATCTGTGCTAGGCCCTACTCTTTTAGTTTATATATGCTTCCGTTAGGCAACATTATTAGAAAGCACTTTATACATTTTCATTGTTATGCAGATGATACACAATTATACCTGTCAATGAAGCCAGATGATAGTAATCAATTAGCCAAGTTGGAAGCCTGTCTTAAGGAAATCAAAGCTTGGATGACTTGTAATTTCCTGCTATTAAATTCAGATAAGACTGAAGTCATTCTTGTTGGTCCAAAAAACCTTAGAAATACCTTTCCAAATCAAACTTTCAGTTTGGATGCGGTTACTCTTTCTCTTAATAGCTCTGTGAGGAACCTTGGAATTATTTTTGATCAAGATCTGTCCTTCAATTCACATATTAAATTTGTTTCTAAGACTGCCTTCTATCATTTGCGTAATATTGCCAAGATTAGGAGCATCTTGTCTCAGAGTGATCCCGAGAAAATGATCCACGCTTTTGTTAGCTCGAGATTAGATTATTGTAATTCTTTATTATCAGGTTGTCCTAAAACGTCTTTAAAAAGTCCACAAACAGGATCCTGGCGTAGGTTCCCAGGGAGTCCAGGTGCTGCAGGATGGAGTGGAGGGCCAGGTTGACTGCGTCGTCTACAGACCTGTTGGCTCGGTAGGCAAACTGCAGCGGGTCCAGGAGGGGAGTGGTCTCCTGCCTATAAACACTGCTGGGTCATTATAATAATGACCCAGCAGTATAATAACTCAGTAATAACACACACAGTAACGTTTTCAACTGGTAAAGCATGCTGGGAAATCCCTGCCCCCCTTAACATGGCCCTGACGTTATAACACATTTTATATTGAAGCAGATAAGATAAGATAAGATAAGATAAGCCTTTATTAGTCCCACAACGGGGAAATTCCAGGATTGCAACAGCACAGGGACAGCAACACTCAGAGCAACAATCAGAAGGCAAG
The DNA here is from genome assembly GCA_020510985.1 of Pholidichthys leucotaenia. Classification (NCBI taxonomy): domain Eukaryota; kingdom Metazoa; phylum Chordata; class Actinopteri; order Cichliformes; family Pholidichthyidae; genus Pholidichthys; species Pholidichthys leucotaenia. The sequence goes on along the minus strand of JAJAQF010000043.1, from coordinate 400,990 downwards.
AAAAAAACAAGCAAGCAAGAGCAGCTAATATACATATGTACATATTACTATAAAATATATATATATACACACACACACAGACACACAGTGCAGAGCATTGTAGCTGGATGGAATAAATATATGAATATATGAACACACAGTGCAGAGCATTGTAGCTAGATGGAATAAATATGTAAATATATAAACTAAAGATGAATAATAAAGCAGTGAACTGAGAGTTTAAAAGGGAGTTTATTATCATACCGCCATCACGAGAACTCACTCCGGTGCCGTGCATGCGCACCGGAGCGAGCCCTCCGAGGCTCTCGTCAGGAGACACAGAATGCGTGTGTCAGCAGCAGTAGTCAGAGAGAGAGAGTGAACATGAATTTCAGTCAGCTTATATACCCAGTTACAGACAATACATGAAAGGCATGGGACATTTACATCACAGTAAGAGCAGGAAGCATGAACACAATGCATGAATGGCACATTAACATCACAGTACTGAGCAGGGAAGAGCTAGACGAAGCGAGTCTGCCTGTAGACATTAATACACACTCATTGTTCTGCTTGTCCCAGTCTGTTGTGGGGGTGCCCCACACACTTCCCCCCAGAGGGCTCAGCGGGAAGCTTAGGCCTCGATAGTCCAGCTATGGTAGCGAGCTGCGGGGGAAAGCTCGCTGCAGGCGGCGGTGGAGGGAGGGGGGTGGGGGTAGCAAGTGCCGGCCCGGGACGGCGAAATTGTCTGGGCTGCGCAAAAATTGCCTGTGGATCCGCGATGTTGAGGGGCTGTCCCATTGAACGTGCGGAGGTCCACAGCAGCTGTAAGAAGAAAAAAATTAGTCACTGACTCCTCTCGCGGCCATGAAGAAAAAGAGGAGCTGCAAGGCTGTGTAGCGGCTGTGAGAAGAAAACAAAAGCAGAGGGACTTGGCGTGTTGACTTTAGGTGCGGACGCAACCCTAAAGCCCTCGGGGACAGCTGACAGCTGAATTCCCTTTGTGTGCCATGGCTAAGACCCATACAAAATCCTGTGAGCGAGCTGCGTGTGATGCTTCAGGTGTGTGAGCAGCCCTGAAAGTTCCGTGTGCAGCGGCGAAGGACGCTGGCGGTCTGTGTAGAGCCGATATGTCCCGTGCGTGGTGCGCTGTCCTCATAACCCCCCGGTGCGTGTGCCGGGGTTCGGTGCATGGGTGGTCCGCTGTAGAGGCGAGTCAGGGTCAGGGAGCTTGCTGGAGATCAGCGTAGTCGGCGCCGATAATCATCCCTGTTCAGTGTGTTGCTGTAGTTGGTCATGGTGCGTTCAGGTCCACGCGCTGTGTTCTCCGTCGGCCCAGGAGGTCGCCGTCGTGGAGAGAGGACGAGGTGCGTGCACTCTCGTGTGGAGGAGCTGTGAGAGCGGCCGGTCCCAGCGTGGATGTGCAGATCTCAGGTGTGCAGATCTCACCATGAAGCATTCTGCAGCTTTCCCGGTCATGGGTGATCTCCGGAGAGTTTCGCCTGGTAGTGGCTCTGCGTTGGGGTCTCCCTGTAGCAGAAGGGAGGGCAGATCATTTGCGTCAGGCTGCTGCGTTCGCTTGTCATCAGAGAATCACCGCCGGGTGCTGCGTTCGTTGTCAGCGTGTTCTTTTCTGCCTTCGGGTCATTGTGCGTTGGAGCGGTGAGAGGGAGAAGACGTTCTGTGTCCCTCGGCCGGTCCAGCGTGGATGTCCAGACCAGAAGGTTGCTGCACAAAGCGTGTGCTTTCTTTGGGGTCACCAGTGAAGCGGATGAATAATAAAGCAGCGAACTGAGAGTTTAAAAGGGAGTTTATTATCATACCGCCATCACGAGAACTCACTCCGGTGCCGTGCATGCGCACCGGAGCGAGCCCTCCAAGGCTCTCGTCAGGAGACACAGAATGCGTGTGTCAGCAGCAGTAGTCAGAGAGAGAGAGTGAACATGAATTTCAGTCAGCTTATACTGTATACCCAGTTACAGACAATACATGAAAGGCATGGGACATTTACATCACAGTAAGAGCAGGAAGCATGAACACAATGCATGAATGGCACATTAACATCACAGTACTGAGCAGGGAAGAGCTAGACGAAGCGAGTCTGCCTGTAGACATTAATACACACTCATTGTTCTGCTTGTCCCAGTCTGTTGTGGGGGTGCCCCACAATAGGTACATATGTATACTCGCTGCTGTTGTTTTTCTTGCCTTCTGATTGTTGCTCTGAGTGTTGCTATCCCTGTGCTGTTGCAATCCTGGAATTTCCCCACTGTGGGACTAATAAAGGCTTATCTTATCTTATCCATAACAGACTGACTTCTTCTGATCAGAAACCAGAAGTTTTCAGAATCCTGTTGCAGTATATGCAATATTTTGATCAGTTTTGTTAACTTAAAATTTTATTTTTACCTTTTTACACTCAAAATAAAAATTTGTATTTTGACTTTTTTTTCCTTAAAATAATGTTTCTTTTTTTCTCAAAAATCATATTTTGATTTTTTTTTCTTAAAATACTTTTTTTTTTTTCAAATTTCGACTTTATTTTCAAAATGCAATTTAAAAAATCTTTTCAATGTGGCCCTACTACTTTGTTGTAATAATGATAATAGTAATGATAATAATCATCTAAGGACCCCCAGCGGGGCTCCGTGTGTCACACAGGAACAATATGGCGGCGGCAGCAGCGTTAGCTTCGGATCCAGTCGTCTCCTGAAAGACTGGAAGATCCTACAGGATGAATCTCTGCGCTCAGTACCTTCGGTAAGCCTGGCCCGGTTCCTTCCGTGCGTCCCGCAGTGGTCCCATCGGAGCTGGAACTAGACGTTTACTAGACATTCACCTCACAGACGGATTGTTTTGTTCGGTTGTTAGCAGCGGAGCTAGCCGCTCCAGGTGACCAGCCCCCTTTAGCTTTAGCGCTAATTAGCACCACACGTCAACAACCTGCCCGTGCGCCCCTCTAATATGATAAAATATTCAACAAACCCGATCATTTGTGTTAATTTATCACATTTAAGGTGATAAATTGTGAGGCCTGGTCTGTATTTACCGCATTTGACTCCCATGTCGCTAGTTAGCATTAGCTCGCTATGCTAATATGACAACCGTCCGTCAGGTTGTGTCTAATTTGGTTTATAACAAAATAATTAAGTTAACGCACGCCTCATTAATGTGTCACATGTCAGCGGTTTTTTTTTTAGCAGCGTTTAAAGTATGTTAGCATGTGACTGTTTGCTGCTTTTAGCAATGATTTTGTTATTGTTTATGTGTGGCTGTGTGTTGGATCAAGGAAGTAGGCTGATCCCGGGGTTTTGACTGAAGCTGATGGAGGTTTTAATGTCCAGGTGTTCATGTTGTATTGTTTTGATCTGGTTTAAATTTGGTGTTAATGGTGTGATATTACAAAGCCATTATATCAGGTATGAATGTTGGAATAATCACTCTATAAGTCAAGAAATCTCTGTCTTTCTGTGTGTCTGTCTGTCACGACCATAGGACTTGCTATAAGATCATAGGATCACCTATGATGTGCCTATGATGTCTATATGACGTCATATAGACACCACTGTAAATTCAAGCCATGGTCATAGGACATCATAGGACGGCTTATGTCTGCCTGATGGCCTGTGATGATCCTGTGATCTTAGGCTACATAGGACTCGCAATGACGTCATATAGGTGATGCCATCATATAGACAATAGGACTGGCTACCTATGAGATTGTGTCCTATGATGCCTGCCTTGACGTCTTTATGATATCATATAGACCATTACTCATGATGCCTGCCTACCTATGATGTAGTGTCCTATGATGCCCACCTTGATTTCTTTATGATGTCATATAGACCATTACTCACGATGCCTGCTTACCTATGATGTAGTGTCCTATGATGCCTGCCTTGACGTCTTTATGATGTCATATAGACCATCACTCATGATGCCTGCCACAGGAGACCCTTCACCTGCCTTGTTTTTATGATGTCATATAGACCATCACTCATGATGCCTGCCTTGATGTCTTTATGATGTCATATAGACCATCACTCACGATGCCTGCCTACCTATGATGTAGTGTCCTATGATGCCTGCCCTGACGTCTTTATGATGTCATATAGACCATCACTCATGATGCCTGCCTACCTATGATGTAGTGTCCTATGATGCCTGCCACAGGAGGAGACCCTTCACCAGCATAGAGTACCACAGACAAGGGATGCACAGATAGACAGGAAATGTGTGGCAGTGTGCCATGCACGTGCTGAGTCACTTGAAGCCCGAAATGCTCACAAAGTGAGCAACGCTGCACGCCAGGCAAGGCACAGACAAGCTGCGAAATAGTTGGCTGGCCGCCAACGCTGCACGCAAGGCAAGGCACAGAGAAGCGGAGACCGAATAGGACACACTACTTTAAACCACACCCATTCGAAGCAGGAAATCGGGAAAGCTCACTCAGTAAGGCAGAAGGCACTCTATAGCTGTGTTCGAAATGCTCACTCCTTCCCCATATAGTGAATCGGCCATCTTGTAGTGCTGTTCGAAATCATAACTGAAAATTTCATTCACTATATAGTACACAAAATATCCCACAATGCATTTTGAAGAGTATTGTACAACAGATGGTCACTACATCAACCAATATATACCATAACGCAATGCGCAGCCAACGGAGCAGTGAGAGGAGAGCTTCATATCACAACATAAACTGCCTTAAGGTATTTATATTTATTAACTTCCACTCGGCGATTCCGCGGGCGGGCCGTCTCAGTGCACAATGAAAAAAAGCTGCATTTCTGGTCTTCCAGTACAGACACAGCCATAAACAGAAAGCCAAAGGAGTGTTTGATGGTTGAGAATGAGATTGACATCTCATTCGACCAATAAGAGCCTTGATTTGGGTTTTTAAACCTTGAATAACCAATGACCGAAAACCTAGCAAGAAGGACCTGCTCATCAACGACCGCAAATACAACGAGCCAGTTGAAGCTGAGTCATCTGACGATGGATGTGTCGTTTAGCCAATCAGTTTCTGATTTCAGTGATACCCTTCATGCACCTGTACCGTATTTATATTTCCGATAAAATGCCATGTGTTCCCGTGCGTAAAATCTCTTTTGACTGAGCCGCTGTGTGACGCGCAGTCCTATGTGACGCTGCGCGGAAGGGTCAGGGTAACGTGAGCCACTATTTTACTTGTTTTGAAAAATGGTTCACAAACCGAAAGGTCATGCATTAAAGCATAGATGCTTGACCGGGTTGGGTGACTGGGACGACGAATCAGTAAAAGAACAATTGGAGGTTGCAACAACGGAACAATAGCTGACGATCGTCAAGACGCCAGCGACAATACCAGCGACAGTGCGGTTGTGGACAGGTAAGTCTTATAATCTAAATTATTCTTTATCGATAAAAATAACTTTTGACCAATCGGTAATTACAAGGGTCCTGCATGGCGACAAGTTTTTGTGTGCGCTGTGCTCCTCTGTAGCGGGGGGGGGGGGGGGGTATTTGTTACTGTGTATATTGCAGAAAAATGTAATAATTTTTTAGTATTCAGTTCAATTCAGCTTTATTTATACTGCGCCACATCACAACAGAAGCAGTCTCGTATAATTTTTATTTCACTGTAGGCTATTTTTTCCTGTAAAAAAAGGAACTGTGCTGTGTATGTCTGGATTATTATGCCTGTGTTTTACTGTGTAAACGGGATCTGGTGAAATGGACCCCTGACCAAGTGAACACACTGTGTGGACCCCGATATTCCATCTGTACAAGTACATTTTCAATCCAATGATTTACAGACTGATTCATAATTTCCTAAAGCCTCATTCAGAACATTATAGTCCCACAGACTGGTTTTCATCTGGGGCAGCATTTATAAATCACTGGATGGAGAATGTACATGTACAGATTGGATTCCGTGGTCCACTTGGGGTGCGCACTTGGTCAGGGGTCCAGTTGACCTGTATCTGTGTAAACTGGTGAGATAGTGAACTCTGGAAAAATTAGAGGGGGGAGGGTTGTTTTTGTGTATACTTTAGTGAAATGTATTTATTTTTAGCATAATTTTTCTTACACTGTAGGCTATTTTTGCCTGTAAAAAAACCCCAAACAAACCAGGAACTGTACTGTGTATGTCTGGGTTGTTACGCCTTGGTTTTACTGTGCAAACTGCTGAGATTGTGCCATTTGTCACAGTTTGGCACAGTTCAAGAACACCTTATTACAACCTGAGAAAAAAGCTGTGTAATCTATTCATTTTTTGTGGTATTGTTAAAAACTTTGACCTGAGCTTGAAAACACTTGGTTCTACATTTCTGTTGTGTTTTTCAGCCAGTATCTGACAGCTGTATGTAATATAAGATAAGATAAGCCTTTATTAGTCCCACAATGGGGAAATTCCAGGATTGCAACAGCACAGGGAAAGCAACACTCAGAGCAACAATCAGAAGGCAAGAAAAAAAAAGAGCAGTGAGTATACATATGTACATATAAACATAAATATATAGACACACGATGTGGAGCATTGCAGCTAGATGGAATAAATATATAGATATATAAACACACAATGCGGAGCATTGTAGCTAGATGGAATAAATATGTGAATATATAAACACACACAGTGTGGAGCGTTGTAGCTAGATGGAACAAATATGCAAACACATAAACACACACAGTGCGGAGCACCATAGCTAGATGGAATAAATATGTAAATATATAAACACACAGTGTGGAGCATTGTCGCTAGATGGAATAAATATATAAATATACAAACACACACAGTGTGGAGCATTGCAGCTAGATGGAATGAAACAGCATAACCGTCTACTTAGTTATCCTACATGGTATGATTATGTACCCATACATATTGTCACCCTCCATAGCGACCGGTATTTTCCTACTTGTATACCGGAGGGGACCATTGTGTAAGTCTATTGCGTCTTTTGCATTCAATACTATTAGGTTGTCACGTCTTTTTGCTATCTCTGCGAGCAGCCCTGCTTAGGTTGTACAGTCTGACAGCCGTTGGTAGGAAGGACCTGCGAAACCTCTCGGTTGCGCACCTAGGATGATGTAGTCTGCTGCTAAATGAGCTCCTCAGTGAATTCAGTATGTCCTGCATAGGGTGGAACTCGGACTCCAGCAGAGATGACAGTTTAGCCACCATCCTTCTCTCTCCCATCTCCTCCACTGGGTCAAGGCACTGCCCCAGGACAGAGCTAGCTGTCTTGATCAGTTTGTTCAGTCTCTTCCTGTTGGCTGCTGTAATGCCACTGCCCCAGCAGACCACTCCAAAAGTGATGGCTGATGCCACCACCGTGTCATAGAATGACTTCAGCAGCGCCCCTTGTACACCAAAAGACCTGAGTCTCCTTAGTAGGAACAGCCTGCACTGTCCCTTCTTGTAGAGTGCATCGGTATTGTGTGACCAGTCTAGTTTATTGTTCAGATGAACACCCAGGTACTTGTAGGATGTCATCATCTCAATGTCTGTTCCCTGTATATTTACTGGTGCTGTGAGGGGTTGTCCTTGCCTGCGGCAGTCCACCACTAGCTCCTTAGTTTTCCTCGCATTGATCTGGAGGCAGTTCCGATGGCACCAGTCCACAAAGTCCTGGATAAATCCTCTGTACTCAGCTTCATCTCCGTTGGAGATGAGGCCAACGATCGCAGAGTCGTCAGAGAACTTCTGTAGATGGCAGTGTGTTGTGTTGTGTGAGAAGTCCACAGTATAAAGGGGGAACAGGAAGGGAGCCAAAACCGTTCCCTGGGGTGCCCCGTGCTACCGATGATCATGTCGGACACACAGTCCCGGGTTCTCACAAACTGAGGCCGGTTTGTGAGGTAGTCCAGGATCCATGATGACAGGTGCTGGTCCACCCCTGCGCACAGCAGCTTGTCTTTCAGGATCATCAGTTGGGTGGTGTTGAAAGCACTGGAGAAATCAAAGAGCATGATCCTCACCGCATTCCCAGGCTTCTCCAGGTGGGACAGAGAACGGTGAAGGAGGAAGATCACTACATCCTCCACCCCAATGCCATGCTGGTAGGTGAACTGGAGTGGATCCATCGCTGGTCCCACCAGGGGGCGGAGGTGAGCAAGGACCAGTCTCTCCAGGGTCTTCATCATGTGGGACGTCAGGGCCACTGGTCTGTAGCTGTTCTGATCTTTGGGGTGGGAAGTCTTTGGTACAGGTACCACACAAGATGTTTTCCACAGCTGTGGTACCCTCCCCAGCTTCAGGCTCAGATTGAAGATGAGCTCCACAATCCCACACAGCTGGTCTGCACAGGACTTGAGGAGCTTTGCGCTAATGCCGTCCGGTCCCGACGCCTTCCTCGCCTTGATCTTCCTCAGCTCCGTCCTCACCTGGGTCTTAGTGAGGGTCAGGTTGGGGGGCTGTGTGTTGGGAATGGGGGGCTGTTGGTGGAGTGGGGTGTGGGCAGCAGGACTTGATGTCTTCAGAGGCAGCAGTGGTTGTTGTGCAGTCAGGGGGGAGGGTGGTTGGTCAAACCTATTAAAAAACAGGTTCAGATTGTTCGCCCACTCCCTGCCCCCGTGGCCTGGGGGGAGGTATTCTGGAGCCCAGAGATGGTTTTAAGGTTTCTCCAGACCCCGCTGATGTCGCTCTGTTGCAGCTTGTCCTCCATCTTCTTCCTGAAGCTGTCCTTGCCTTGTCCTTGCCTTATTGTGTGACCAGTCTATTGTTCAGATGAACACCCAGGTACTTGTAGGATGTCACCATCTCGATGTCTGTTCCCTGTTTATTTACTGGTGCTGTGAGGGGTTGTAAGGAATCTGTGTCGACCTACGCTCGTGCCTCGCCTCCACATCCTTCCCTTTCACCCTCTACATTGGTGACCTGACGTGATGTGGACTATCTCTCCCTTTCGCCGTGCTGTGGACTCCTTTTTCTCTACATTGGTGACCTGACGAGAGTGAATGACTGTCTTCTCCCTCTCACTGCGCTGACGACTCCGGAGTACCAGAGTGCCTGCATCCTCTTCATCCACACTGGAGAGCGCGCCCGTTCCTCTCTCCATGATGGCGACCTCAAGGGCCGGAGGGAGAGCGCGGCGCGGGGACTGAGACGTACGAGGATCAGCGAGACGAGCACCACACAGAATCAGCCTCAATCTTTTCTGGGGGTACCATCATTTTTGTCCAGGCCTGTTTCATGAGTTTGTTTTTAAAGTAATTCTGTTGAACCACAATTCAAAAGCATCGTCTAATTTTCATTGGTTAATTTTCATAGAATTTTTATTTATTACCACTTTTGTCAGATTCAAGTTATTTCTGTGACTATTGTGGGTTTTTCTTTTATTAACAGAGGGGTAGTAGTAGTAGATTAGTTTATTTGACAGGGACAGTGCAATAAACATAGACAATTAATCAAAGACAATTAATCTGATGTGTTGCACATAGAGTGTATAGCTATTAGCTAATTTGCAACTCTTGTCCCTGGATGGGCTTTAGACAACAATGTTGTCCACGGCGCTGTATTTCTATTGGTAAACTTCTTTTCATTCAAATTAATTTCTAGCTCCAAAGCCCAGTCTACATTCAAGCTCACCACATTTACTCTCTAGTCATATTTTGTGTTCCATAGAATAGCCACTCCACTGGGAATCCTGCCACAGACTATTCTAGTACTGAGATCAGTGGTGGATTCACCAGCACGTGGAAATCCTTATGCAGAGTGTTTAATTTGTCCAAGTCCTACTTGGCAAGCCAGGTTTCTTGAAGACACAGAGTGTCACATTCTTCCAAGAGTTTATCAGCAACCAGACGTCTTGTTGCATCAATGGTACTATGAGCCCAGTGTTTCCTCTGGCTTGAAGACCCTGGTGCGGTGGCAACATATTCTTCTCCAGGGGGATAAACATACCGGAATATGTTAATTATTTCTTTTTAAAATTTTACACTGTAACGTTGCATATGGAACTTACCATTTGAAGTATTGTACAACTGAGGGCTTGAATATTGGGCCAGTTGGGGTCCCACCCAGACGTCCTGTGTTTAGTAGACTTTTTAGTGGCGTTATTCTTCTTCCTCTGCCTGAACACTTTCCTCTCCTTGGCTCCTCTCTTCTGTCTCATCTTTCCCTCTCTGAGCTCTGTCTAATCCAGCTTCTCTCTCTGTCTGTGGTGGTATACAAACAGGTTAGAAAATATCAAGTGTCATGTTTTGTCCTGTAGGTTTTTTTGTCATGGTTTACATAAATGACAAAAATATGTGTATTTTTTGTATTTTTATTCTAGTGTTTCTTTTTTTCCATTGAGAGTAGGGAAAGGAAAGAAACATTCATAATAGTAATGTACTCATGCATACTTAAATTATATGATCATGTGGGAATAGTAACCAGAAATTCTACTCATGTAAAAGCAGTGCTTTGAAATTGATAAAGTAGGCAACCAAACATTTCTAGTAGAGTTAAGGGTACAAAGAGCAGCCACTTAAAAACATGAGTAATGACTTCAGTCTTGAAGATTTGAGGTTTTTCTCAAAAATTTATAACAGTTTTCTTATAGTTTTCTACTTTTTTCTGTAAATCTAAAGTTGAAACCATTCATTCATTCACTCATTCATCTTCCGCTTAATCCTTTTTTTGGGGGGTGGGGGGGGGGGGCTGGAGCCTGTCCCAGCATCTTTGGGCGAGAGGCAGGGTACACCCTCGACAGATCGCCAGTCCATCACAGGGCCAACACGGAGAGACAAGACAACCATTCACTCTCACAGTCAGACCTAAGGACAATTTAGAATCCCCAGTGTTCCTCAAATTTGTAATTTCCTCTTGTAAAATCGACTTTTCTTGTACATTTGAAACTTTATTGCAAATTTGTGGATTATTTTATGACTAATTTTTGTCTGTTTTTTTTAAAGTAAAGTTACTGGGGGGGTTTTAGATAAATTTGAAACAGACTGTGGTGATTTTTTTTTTTACTTTTTCCTAATAACAATTTACATTTTTGACCATAATTTTGCAGTCAGAACAGAACAATAATTTAACTCTGATTACAAAGGAAAAATATTAATAAAATTGTATTTAAAGAAATAAAGTAACTTAAATGACCAAGGATACCGCTATTTGTTTTATTTCTTTATATTTATAGTTGTTGTTTTTTTTTTTTTTGTTTGAGAAATCTCACCACCACCCAGACAGCAGGAAAAACCTTTATTTTGAAATCAAATGTTGGCACGTTTAGTTTGTCTGAAGTCTGCTGACAGATTAAAGTCATTGACTTTGTGAATTTCGATCACCTTAACCTGCCAGGTACATAATAGGGAACCAGCTCGGGCACTCGGCAGCTCGGGTGTTTCACACACACACATCCACACTTCAGTCATTCCCATTAACACGTTTTGGGGTTTTGTTCAATACAACGCACGAAACCACTCCTGCATGTGGGTTTTTCATTCACTAAGTGGCAGCGCAGACATAAATGGCTCCCGGTCATTTAGCAATGGCCATTATAGTTGTGCCTCAGGCTTTCTCATCAGGCACCTCCCTAGGCAGCCGCTGAAGGACCTCAGTTTAGAGCTAGCGTTTTTACTGTTACTTTGTCACTGCCACTGGAGAATAAAAACGGCACGCCTGCTCGTGCCAGAAAAGAGAGAAATTGCTAGTCTCATAACTTAATATTGTAGTGGCTGGTGAAATATATCCTCAGCAGTTCATCAGTCCCCCACCTTTCTCTTCATATGAAGCCGGCTGCATTTCAATTCTAACCACATCTCTTAGCTAAGCGACTCTTCCATTATTGCTCCCGTGATAAACTCCAGTGCTTATATACCTCTTATGATTTTTTTCCGTGTTTAAAGTACTTTAATAAACTCATGTTTCTGTCGGACAGTCACACTTAGTGAGACACTGCTGACTGACTGGATAACTCGTGTGAGCGGGGCGCTTCTAAACTCCGTGTGGATGATGGCCATATGTATTGTTCGTGTGCGCGCTTGCGGAGAGTCATTACTTCATAGTTTTTTTTTCCACAATATTTTTTATTGAAGCTTTTTTTTTACAAACATGGCACAAACAGTCGGACACTAACACTAAAGTAATTTAAAAATTAAAAAGAACACGGACTTCCGGTCTGGACGCCATGGCGACTGCAGCTTAACACTGAAGCTCTCAGACCCAATCCAGGATAACACCTTGAAAATCAAACTTAACGGATTTTTGGAGGAGTGAAAATCAAAAGACAAAATCATCATGTCTAAAGGAAAACAGAAGAAACTGAAATTCTCCAGGCCAGGACACGTATCGGCCGGAGAATCTGAACTGGAAGATCTCCGTTCAGAAGACGAGGAACTGGTGATAGCTAACAAAAGGGTTAGCCTGAAATCACTATTTGAGGAGCTACGACGATTTCGCCGAGAAGTTACGGCCGAATTTCGGGAATTCAGAGAAGAATTGAAAAGGACAAACAGCAGAGTGGACCAGGCCGAGAACCGAATCTTGGAAACAGAGGATCGAATAAAAGTGCTCGAAGATTCTGTGCTAGACCTACGCAAAAGACAAGCAGCTATAGAGGCTAAGCTAACCGACCAAGAAGGAAAACAAAGAAGAGACAACATAAGAATTCATGGTCTGATAGAAGGAACCGAAAATGGTTTTAACTCAATGGCAGAATGCGTGGAATCCTTACTAAGAGAGAAATTGGATATTCCACAAACCACCGACTTGAAGATAGAAAAGGCACATCGTTCATTAGCCGCTAGGCCGGCGGCGGAAGCGCCCCCACGTTCGGTGTTGGTAAGATTTTCCAATTTCAAAATAAAACAAGAGGTTGTAAGACTGGCCTGGCAGAAAAAAGGATTTATGCACCAGGAGAGAAAAGTCTACGTGGAACACGATTACGCCCCGGAGGTCCTTAAGAAGCGCAGGGAATACAATGACGCGAAAAAGGTGTTAAGAGAGAAGAAATTGCGCTTTCAGACTCCATTTCCTGCGAAGTTAAGGGTCTTCTACGGCGATGAAACGTGTCTCTATAATTCGGCGGAAGAAGCAACAGCTGACATGGCGAAAAGAGGGCTCCCGGTAACGGTATTTAAACCCGCAGCAGACCCGAGTGAGAAGATCAAAGCGCAAACATGGACAACACAAAGACCCTCAAAATCCACGGACCAGCAGCGGGAAACCCAGCGCCAGAGCGTCGCGGATAAACTATCCGTTTTCAGGTTGGAATAGCGACCTTTTTTTTTTTTTCCCTTTCTCTTGAATCAATCCGCACATCCAACCCCCCTCATACAAGGTAACAAACATTAAAGGAGATGCATATTCAGCATGTGGTAAAACATTTCATGGAACAATCATATTATTTGAAACAAATAAGTCTTTGTAATAAAAAAAAAAAAAAAAAAAAAAAAAAACTTGTTAAAATAGAAATGTGACAATAATCCACATGTTCTCCTCATACTAACAAATACTGTTTTTGCGTGAATGTTTGATGTGATGGGGGTGGGAGGGTGCACACAATTTCACAGGGTTTAGGCATAAAAGGAAAAAAAAAAAATCATTACAAGTTTGGATTGGGTTCTGAAACTCACGTTAAAAGCATGGGACTACTTTCAGTGGTAAGAGAGGGCCCTCAACACGTAACAGAGTTTGAGGAATTTCCCTCAGGGCCTTCACTCCATCAAGGCTCTTCCAGGGTCTTTAAAAAGACCTCAGCTCAGGAAGTTCTTATGACAGCTTTTTGTTTTAAAGTTTTTTACACTATGTTCTTAATGTTTTTCTTGTTTTTAATGTTCTTTCAGTTTCTGAGTAGCACAAATGAGGGCCACCACACAGTTATACTAAACAAAACAACACAATGGAGAAACGGTGTAACCAAAATAATTTCATATAATGTAAAAGGAATCCTGAATCCAGTTAAAAGATCCAAGATTCTAGGCAAAATGAAAAAAGACAAAGCAGGAATAATATTTTTACAAGAAACCCACCTAACAGACGTGGAACACAATAAACTCAGTAGACAAGGGTTTAAAATGATATCTTCATCTTCATATAAATCAGGGAGGAGGAGGGGAGTAGCGACATTGATATCAACCAAAATTACATTTGAAAAAAAATCAGAACACAAAGATAAAGAAGGGAGATACAGTTTGGTAACTGGGCGGCTAGAGGGAGAAGATATCACCCTGCTGAATGTATATGCTCCCCCAGGGGCTAACTGGAAATTTTATAAAAATGTATTCGACCTAATAATAACTAAAGCTCAAGGTTTAGTGATATGTGGTGGGGACTTCAATCTTAGACTGAATCCATACTGGGATGCTTCTGGTAATTCCCCACATCAAAATAACACCCAAAACAGGAAGACTCGGATGCTACTAAAAGAAATGGGAATCTGTGACGTGTGGAGGGAACTCAACCCCAGTGTAAAAGACTATACATTTTACTCAACTCCACATTCATCTTACTCAAGGATTGACTATTTTTTTATGTTTAATAGAGACATTGGAAGAGTAAAAACATGTAAAATAGGACTGATGGATCTCTCCGACCACAGTCCGATCTACATGGACTTAAATATCCAAAAATACACAAATAATACATTTTCTTGGAGGTTAAATTCAAATGTCCTGAAAGGACCATTGAAAGATGAATTGGAATCAGATATTCTCAGATATTTGGAAGATAACGATAATGGAGAAGTATCCCCTTTAATACTGTGGGATGCATGCAAAGCTGTAATAAGAGGAAAGATTATTGCAAAACTGGCAACCCAAAAGAAACTAAGACAAGAAAAACTATCCACATTAGAGTCAGAACTTAGGAACCTAGAAAAAGAACACAAAGGCAACACTCATTCTACTGACTCGCTCAAGATTAAGGAAATTAAAAACCAAATAAATGAGATCTACACAATAGAAATCCAGAAGAAACTTACATTTCTGAAACAAAAATACTATGAAGCAGGCAGTAAATCGGCAAAATTGCTAGCCTATAAATTGAGGAAACATCAAACAGAAAGAGCAATCTACAAAATCAGAGACCCAGTATCAAAGGAAATAAAATTCAGAATTCAGGATATTCTTAAAAGCTTCGAGAATTACTATAAGAACTTATACTCCCACAAAAAACATAAAAACGCAACCGAGGCATTCCTAAACACATTAAACCTTCCCCAACTTACGGAGTCACAAAATAAAACACTACTGTCAGAAATACATCCTAAAGAATTGGAAAAAGCAATTATGAAACTTAAAGCTAACAAATCCCCAGGAGCTGATGGCTATACAGCAGAGTGGTACAAAACCTTTAAACAGCAACTATCTCCTCTCCTCCTGAAAACATTTAATTATGTCCTCCACACAGGGGAAATCCCCCCCTCCTGGAGAGAAGGGGTCATTGCAGTTATACCTAAACCTGAAAAGGATAAACTAGAGTGCTCCAACTACAGACCAATCAGTGTACTAAATCAGGACTATAAGCTTTTTACCATTATCCTTGCCAAAAGGTTAGAAAATATACTGACAGACCTAATTCATTTAGACCAAACAGGTTTTATAAGACAAAGACAGACACAAGACAACATTCGACGCACTTTACACATAATTCATCATATAAAAAAATATAACTTAAATGCAGTCATATTGGGATTAGATGCTGAAAAAGCATTCGATTCGGTTGACTGGTCTTTTCTATATAGAATCTTATCCAGTTTCAATTTTCATAACAACTTCATTAGAACTATACAGGCATTATATAAAAAACCAACAGCTAAAATAAGGATTAACGGTAATTTATCATCATCTTTTGAACTGGAAAGAGGATGTCGTCAGGGCTGCCCCCTGTCTCCACTGCTCTTTGCAATCTTCATAGAACCTCTGAGCCATTGGATAAGACAAAACCAAAAAATTCAAGGTATTACACTTGGTCAGAAGGAACATAAAATAGCACTCTTTGCTGATGACATTTTAATATACCTAGGGCAGCCGAACACTTCTTTACCAGAACTAACCTCAGTTTTTTCAGAGTATGGAGATTTATCGGGGTACAAATTAAACATGCATAAAACCCAAGTTTTAACATTCAACTATGACCCAAATCATTATTCACTAAGCAAACTCAAAACTAACTGGGAGTCGGAATCTATGAAATATCTGGGGGTCAAAATCCCGAAACAACTCAACAAAATTATATCACTAAACTATGATCCACTGGTGACAAAAATAAAATCTGACCTAGCAAGATGGAATATGATACCATTCTTGGGTACTGCACAAAGAATTGAAGCAGTCAAAATGAATATACTTCCACGTCTTCTATACCTTTTCCAAACAATACCGGTAGAACCTCCCAAAAAAACATGGCAGGAGCTGGACAGAAGGATCTCAAGATTCATATGGCAGGGCAAGAGACCTAGAATCAGATACAGAACCCTACAGCTAAACAAAGACAAAGGTGGGCTCGCGCTGCCAAATATCAGGGACTACTTTAAAGCCGCACAAATTAAAACTTTAGTAGAGATATGTAACCCAGTCTACACTGCACAATGGAAGGAGATCGAATGCCAAATAACAAGTGACATCCCCCTACAGGCGATAATAGGGAACAATGCCTTACCTAAGCTTTTGAATAACACTAACCCGTGGATAGAGACCCCGCTAAAAATTTGGTTTAAGATAGTCAGAGAGAATCAAACTAAAGAGCCCTATCGACTTCTGCAATGGATTGCCTATGATCAGGACTTTACTCCTAATAAAACAGACACCAGATTTAAAAAGTGGAAGGAGAAAGGGCTGATAAAATATTACGATTTTTTTAAAGGGCAAATCTTAAGAAGTTTTGAAGATTTGAAAAAACAAGGCCTAATAAATCAAGACCTTTACAGGTTCTTCCAGCTTAGACACCACATAAACAATATACTTAAAAAGGAGGTTTTGGAAAGGGCCCAGTCAGGTGTTCTGAAGGTCTTCTTAATGGCATATAAAGGGATCCCAGGGATCAGATACATTTCTAAAATATACCAAGGTCTTCAAGACTTAAAAGGAGACAACACATCTTATATAAAAGAGAGATGGGAAAAAGAGGGGAATTTCACTTTACAACTGGAAATATGGGAAAAGCTAAATAAACAGCAATGGAAAAGTACCTCATCCCTGCAGTGGAGAGAATTTGGATGGAAAAACTTGGCAAGATTTTTCAGAACACCTGCACAAAACAAATTTACCCATAAGGGATTGAACTGTTGGCGCTTGTGTGGTGAAAAGACTGCAAATCATTTTCATGTGTTTTGGTCATGCCCAGTTATCCACCAATATTGGACCAAGGTACAGACAATATTGGGGAAAATATTCAAAATTACAGTTCCCTTTTCTTTTGTAACTTTGTATTTGGGTTTACTACCGGACTCACTGGAAAGACGAGGAGAAAAATACTTATTCAATGTTTTAATATTGGCAAGCAAAAAAGCTCTAACTAAAAAATGGATGTTGAAGGACTGTCCTACACCTGAAGATTGGACTAACGTGATCCAAGACATTTACTCGATGGAAAAGTTGACATTCGCACTGAGACAGGACATGGATGGGTTCATGAACTTTTGGCAACCCTGGACCGCATATGTGTCTTCCATTAGATCTAATCTTTGACAAATACCATTTCAATAATGGTTCCGCTCTTTGTTCCATCACTACTCAGATGCTCTTTTATCTTTATTTACTTACTTTTTCTTTTTGTTTGTTTTTTACTGGTTTGTTTGGTTTTTTTTGTTATTTGATTTTTGTTTTTTTCTCTTTAATTTCACTTTTTCTTTCACTTTAAAAAAAAAAAAGGGGTGTTGTAAGAATTAATCTTCCAATGTTGTCAGATATCAGAAAATAAGGGAACATGTGATGAAAATGTAAACAATGCATTGCTGTAACGACCTGTATACCCTTTACAAAAACTTAAATAAAAAAAAAAAAAAATTTAAAAAGAACACAAAAGTGTAATAAAAACAACAACAACCATTAACAAAAACAAGTCAACAACAATGCTCCTCTGTTTAGTCTAGGTAATCTATTACATAAGAATACATAATATACATTCACCAGCTTGGAATTTGCAAGGTCCACACATATCATTCACCTTCTTCTTCAGAAGTTACAGTGGGGCAAAAAAGTATTTAGTCAACCACCAATTGTGCAAGTTCTCCCACTTAAAAGATGAGAGAGGTCTTCAATTTTCATCATAGGTATACCTCAACTATGAGAGACAAAATGAGAAAAAAAAAATCCAGAAAATCACATTGAAGGATTTTTAATGAATTAATTGGTAAATTCCTTGGTAAAATAAGTATTTGGTCACCTACAAACAAGCAGGATTTCTGGCTCTCACAGACCTGTAACTTCTTCTTTAAGAGGCTCCTCTGTCCTCCACTCGTTACCTGTATTAATGGCACCTGTTTGAACTCATTATCAGTATAAAAGACACCTGTCCACAACCTCAAACAGTCAGACTCCAAACTCCACTATGGCCAAGACCAAAGAGCTGTCAAAGGACACCAGAAACAAAATTGTAGACCTGCACCAGGCTGGGAAGACTGAATCAGAATCAGAATCAGAATCAGAATCAGAATCAGAATCAGGTTTATTGCCATTGTTCATGTAGTACACAAACTAGGAATTTGTCTCGGTACAATGCTGCAACATTAAACATGATAAGATAAGAGAAATAAACTATACATGTAATAAAGTGTAGGATAAGATTAAGTGATACTGGTCAACAGTTAAAATATATATTAGCCAGCAGCAGATACTGTGGAGAACTATATAGTGCAGTCGGTAATGCAGGAAGAAAACAGTGATGATTGACATGAGTCTGGTTGAGCTGCTGTACATGGTGCACGAGAGTCACTTAGTGTTCAGCAGTCTAATGGCAGAGGGGAAGAAGCTGTTCATGTGACGGGAGGTTTTAGTCTGGATGGACCGAAGTCTTCTACCAGAGGGGAGGGGGGCAAACAGTACATGACCAGGGTGTGAGGGATCGGCTATGATCCGGCCAGCACGCCTCCGGGTCCTGGAGATGTACAGATCCTGGAGAGATGGGAGCTTGCAGCCGATCACCTTCTCAGCAGTGCGCACGACGCGCTGCAGCCTTAGTCTGTCCCTGGCAGTGGCTCCTGCGTACCACACGGTTATGGAGGTGGTGAGGATGGACTCGATGATGGCTGTGTAGAACTGCACTAACATCTTGGTGGGTAGCTTGAGCTTCCTCAGCTGCCGCAGGAAGAACATCCTCTGCTGGGCTTTTTTGATGAGTGAGCTGATGGTCAGCTCCCATTTGAGGTCCCTGGTGATGGTAGTGCCTAGGAAGCGGAAGGAATCAGCAGTGGTGATGGGAGAGCCTGAGAGGGTGAGGGGGGGCAGAGGAGTAGTGACTTTCCTGAAGTCTACAATCATCTCCACTGTCTTCAGAGCGTTCAGCTGCAGGTTGTTATTGCTGCACCAGGACGCCAGCTGGGCCACCTCTCTCCTGTAGGCGGACTCGTCGCCGTTGGAGATGAGCCCGATGAGGGTGGTGTCGTCCGCAAACTTGATCAACTTGACAGACTGGTGGCTGGAGGTGCAGGAGTTGGTGTAAAGGGAGAAGAGTAGGGGGGAAAGTACACAGCCCTGGGGTGATCCGGTGCTGATGCTAGTATAGTCTGAGACAGTCTTTCCCAGCCGCACATGCTGCCTCCGGTCCGTCAGGAAGTCGATGATCCACCTGCAGAGGGAGTCAGGCACGTTGAGCAGGGACAGCTTGTCCCGGAGCAGAGCGGGGCGGATGGTGTTGAATGCGGAGCTGAAGTCCACAAACAGGATCCTGGCGTAGGTTCCCGGGGAGTCCAGGTGCTGCAGGATGGAGTGGAGGGCCAGGTTGACTGCATCGTCTACAGACCTGTTGGCTCGGTAGGCAAACTGCAGCGGGTCCAGGAGAGGGGTGGTGATGGACTTGAGGTGGGACAGGACCAGGCGCTCAAAGGACTTCATGACTACAGAGGTGAGCGCTACAGGTCTGTAGTCATTAAGTCCAGTGATCCGTGGCTTCTTGGGGACAGGGATGATGGTGGAGGATTTGAGGCAGGACGGCACGTGGCATAACTTAAGGGAGGTGTTAAAAATGTCTGTGAATACAGGAGCCAGCTGTTTCGCACAGAGTCTCAGGGTGGAGGGAGACACGCCGTCTGGGCCGGGGGCCTTGCGCGGGTTCAGTCTGGAGAACTGCTTGAGCACATCCTGCTCACTGATGATAAGGGGAGGGGGGGAGGTGGGGGGGGGTGCCTTAAATGAAGTAGGGAATGTGGAGGCTGTGGAGCTGGAGGGAGGGGGGGAGTTGGACACAGATGACGAGGTGTCAAAACGGGCATAGTGTTGGGACAGTCTCTGACAAAGGGCTTTGTCATCCTGACCTTTAGGAGCCTGAGGCCGATAGTTGGTGATCTGCCTCAGTCCTCTCCACACGGAAGCCGAATCATTAGCAGTGAACTGCTGCTGGAGTCTCTCTGAGTACACAGATTTAGCCCTCTTCAGCTCTCTGTTAAACCGGTATTTAACCTCCCTGTAGCAGTCCCTGTCTCCACTTTTCAGCGCTGCTTCCTTCTCCTTCCTGATCTGTCTGAGCTTAGCTGTGAACCAGGGTTTGTCATTAGAGTAACTCACCCTGGTGCGTGATGGAAGAATGTTCTCTTCACAAAAGTGGATATATGAGTTCACAGTGTCCGTGTACTCATCCAGATCATGCGTGGCTCCTTTAAGCATGCCCCAGTCAGATATTTCCATGCACGTTTCCAGCTTCTCCTCAGCATCACTGGTCCGTATCTTCGTAGTGCTCACAACAGGTTTAGTGAGCTTCAATCTCTGTCTGTATGTGGGAATGAGGTGAACCATCACGTGATCAGATAATCCCAGCGCAGCGCGAGGAACAGCGTGATATGCGTCTTTCACTGTGGTGTAACAGTGATCCAGTGTGTTTAATCCTCTGGTGGGGCATTTAATAAACTGTTTGTAGCGGGGGAGATCGTGGCTCAGATTGCACTGATTAAAGTCGCCAGCCACAATAATCAGCGAGTCTGGAAAACTCCGCTCTGTGTGTTGAATGTGATCCGCGAGCACGCGCTGAGCTTCGCGCGTGTCCGCGTCGGGAGGGGCGTACACAGCGATCAGTATAAAAGAAGCAAACTCCCGTGGGGAATAAAAAGGCTTGCAGTTGATAACAAGAAATTCCAAGGCAGGAGAACAGTGTTTGGAAATTTCCGTTACATCAGAGCACCAGCTACAGTTGATGTAGAAGCAGACACCGCCTCCTGTGGTCTTGCCGGAAAGCTCTGTGTCACGATCAGCACGGAAGAGCTGGAAGCCGTCGAGGCGCAGCGCGCTGTCCGGTATATTTTCCCGGAGCCAGGTCTCAGTAAAGCAGAGGACAGCTGAGGAGGCGAGGTCCTTAAAACGCATCAGCAGTCTCAGTTCATCCACCTTGTTAGAGAGAGAGTTGGTATTGGACAGAAATATGCCAGGCAGCGCCGTTCGCGAGCCTCTCCTGCGAAGTCGCACGAGAGCGCCCGCTCGTCTTCCTCTCTTCCGCCGTCTCACTTTCCGAGCCAAACAATAAACCAGATCGGCGGCAGGGGCTAGAAAAACTGGGAGGAGGTCCGTGGGGGTCAAAGTCCTGATATTTAAAAGTTCTTCACGGGTATAAGTGCAAGCAGACACACAATTGACAAACAAAAACAAACAAAGAGCGCAGCGAAGCACCATGTCGACCGCTGTGGGCGCCATCTTGGGTGTATCTGCAATAGGTAAGCAGCTTGGTGTGAAGAAATCAACTGTGGGAGCAATTATTACCTCCGCCAGGCCGAAGGCCAGGAGGAGGTTATGTTTTTGCCGGGGTTTGTCTGTCTGTCTATCTGTCTGTTTGTCTGTCTGTTGGTTAGCAAGATAACTCAAAAAGTTTTGGACGGATTTCGATGAAACTTTCAGGTGTTGTTGGAAATGGTACAAGGAAGAACTGATTATATTTTGGGGATGATCCGGATCACCGTCTGGATACAGGAATTTTTTAAAGGATTCTTTAACATTGTCAGATACGGCCATTTTCAACATGTGTGCAGGCCCAATGGAGGGCGCTGCTCGTCGTGTCTGACGAACACAAACTCCGCCTTCTTCAAAGTTTTAGGCACAAAAGCACGCAGAACACAGTGCTGGCCAGGGCTCGGCAGCGTGCCTGTGTTTGCGCTACGCTGCAAAAGCTCAGACGGCCAGCTGTCCGCCGCCGGATTATTTGGCAGAAATTCCCCGCCCAGCCATAGTAGCTGCGCAAAAAGAAGCTCTCTGCCGGGGAAGCTTCCAAATCATCTTTTGCCACGGAGCGCAACCCCAATAAAACCCACGCCAACCTGTCTACACTGTCTTTGCGCTACGCTGCAAAAGCTCAGACGGGCAGCTGTCCGTCGCCGAGAATTTGCCACAAATTCCCCGGCCAGCCACAGTAGCTGCGCAAAAACAAGCTCTCTGCCGGCGAAGATTCCAAATCCTGTTTTGCTGCGGAGCGCAAACCCCTTTGCTATATTATTCACTTTCTTTTAACCTGTACTCTTAATCTATTCGAAATAAAGATTAATTCATTCATTCATTCAATTGCAACGCCCGCAGCCTGCGACTTTGCAGATGCAGGAGATGGACACAACACCAACACTTCAGTTTATTACCTCCGCCAAGGAGGTAATGCTTTTACTAATGAACCACTAATCCTATCATTGTGAATCCAATTGCTAGTCATATGTTTTCATGGTCAAGGAATCTGAAAACGTACACACAAACACTGTATGGGGGGGGGGGAACTGTGGCGCTTGGCGGAGGTCTGTGCTCTCCGAGTGCTTTTCTAGTTAGAAAATGGAAGACATACAAGACCACTGATAATCTCCCTCGATCTGGGGCTCCACGCAAGATCTCACCCCGTGGGCTCAAAATGATCACGAGAACGGTGAGCAAAAATCCCAGAACCACATGGGGGGGACCTAGTGAATGACCTGCAGAGAGCTGGGACCAAAGCAACAAAGGCTACATCAGAAACACACTACGCCGCCAGGGACTCAAATCCTGCAGTGCCAGACGTGTCCCCCTGCTTAAGCCAGTACATGTCCAGGCCCGTCTGAAGTTTGCTAGAGAGCATTTGGATGATCCAGAAGAGGATTGGGAGAATGTCATATGGTCAGATGAAACCAAAATAGAACTTTTTGGTAAAAACTCAACTTGTCGTGTTTGGAGGAGAAAGAACACCATACCTACTGTGAAGCATGGGGGTGAAAACATCATACTTTGGGGCTGTTTTTCTGCAAAGGGACCAGGACAACTGATCCGTGTAAAGGAAAGAATGAATGGGGCCATGTATCGTGAGATTTTGAGTGAAAACCTCCTTCCATCAACAAGGGCATTGAAGATGAAATGTGGCTGGGTCTTTCAGCATGACAATGATCCCAAACACACTGCCTGGGCAACGAAGGAGTGGCTTCGTAAGAAGCATTTCAAGGTTCTGGAGTGGCCTAGCCAGTCTCCAGATCTCAAAACCATAGAAAATCTTTGGAGGGAGTTGAAAGTCCGTGTTGCCCAGCGACAGCCCCAAAACATCACTGCTCTAGAGGAGATCTGCATGGAGGAATGGGCCAAAATACCAGCAACAGTGTGTGAACACCTTGTGAAGACTTACAGAAAACGTTTGACCTCATTCATTGCCAACAAAGGGTACTGTATATAACAAAGTATTGAGATGAACTTTTGTTATTGACCAAATACTTATTTTACAGAGGAATTTACCAATTAATTCATTAAAAATCCTTCAATGTGATTTTCTGGATTTTTTTTTTTCTCATTTTGTCTCTCATAGTTGAGGTATACCTATGATGAAAATTGGAGACCTCTCTCATCTTTTTAAGTGGGAGAACTCACACAATTGGTGGCTGACTAAATACTTTTTTCCCCACTGTATGTTTAATTTCTTTACATAATCAATGAAAGGTCTCCATATATTCTCAAACACATTTTCCTTTAATTTCAGTATATATGTTATTCTTTCTAGTGGAAGGTTTGTTAACATCTGTCTTAACCACTGAGTCACATCTGGTCTATGAGTCTTTTTCCACAGTAGTGCAATACATTTTTTGGCATTAAGCAAACCGAGGTCTATGAATGTTCTTTCACTCTTATTAAAGTTATGTTTTTCTGGATACAGACCCAACAAAAACAGTTCAGGGTTCAATGTGAATTGTTTGAAAATTATTTTTTCAATTGTTACCCTCACCTCTTCCCAAAACATTCAGATTTTTCTACATTCCCATAAACAGTGAAATAGGGTTCCTTTACTTTCCATACATTTTGTGCATGTATCTGGTATGTTTTTGTTACATCTGTTTAACTCCACCGGTGTAACATACATCCGCATTAACCATTTAAAATGTATCAGTTTAAGATGTACATTTATTGATTTGGTTTGAACTCCTGTACAAGCCATTTCCCATTGTTCCTCTGAAATTTCAATTTGCAGGTCTTCTTTCCAGTCTTTTCTGTGAGTTTTTCACTTGAGAATAGTGTCAATGAGTTATAAAACTCTGAAATAATACCCTTTCTCTTACTATCTTTCGTCAAAATTTTTTCCAAGGATGAATAAGTAGGTCAGGTGAGAGCATTATTTTGATTTGATCAAATAAAATTTCTAAGCTGAAGATATTTAAAAAAATGTGTTCTATTAAGATTGAATTTAATCCTCAGTTCTTCAAAAGACGTTATCTGAACGTGACAAATATAAGTCTTGAATCCCTTTTAAATTCCATACTTTAAATACAGCATCCGCTCTCCCTGGTGTAACATATTGATTACCCCATATTGGGCTAAATTGTGACAGTAAGTGTAGTTCTTTTAAATATTTTTTGGTTTCACACCATATTTTGATCATGTGCTTTACAATTGGATTTTTAACTTGTTTCTGTAATTTTTTTATCCGAGTCTTTGAGTATATGAATAAGGGAAGAGGTAAAGGTAAATTGTATGATTCCATTTCAGTCCAGTGAGGAAGATCATTTGATGAAAAATAATATGTCATAGACCTCAGTTGTGCTGACCAGTAATACAACATAAAGTTTGGACATTTCAGACCTCCACGATCAAATGGTAAATATAGTAAGGACAAATGTAATCTAGCCTTCCTATTGTTCCATATAAATTCCACTAACTTTTTTTTTAATTCTTGAGAATAGATCTGAAGGTGGTGGTAAAGGAATGTTTTGAAATAAATAAAGTATTGTTGGTAAGATATTACTTTTAAGTATATTAATTCTCCCGATCATTGACATTGGTAGTGACATCCATCTCTGAAGTAACTCAATAATAATATCTGTCATTAAGGCTTCATAGTTGGCATTGGTGACTGATTCTAGCTTAGGCAAAATTTGAATTCCTAAATATTTAAACTGATTTACAACATTGAATTGATTTACCTCAGGAGCTGGGTGATTTCTCTGGGTCTCATTTAGTATTAATATTGAAAATTTTGTTTTGTTTATTTTATATCCTGATATATCCCGAATGTTCTTTATTAAATTTAACAAGGTCGGAATTGATTTTTTAAAATTTGACATAAACAAAATTGTCATCGGCATACAGGGAGATTTTATGTTCTGTTGGTCCAACTTTAATTCCATATATTTGTGGATGTAAACATACTGCCATCACTAAAGGTTCAATTGCCATAGTAAACAGTAAAGTTGAAAGTGGACAGCCTTGTCGACATCCTCTATTAATTTTTATTGATTTTGAGATATTGCTGTTTGTTAGGGTTTCTGCTGTAGCATTATTGTATATTATCTGGACCCATTTTATGAAATTATTTCCAAGTCCAAACCTTTGTAGGACTTCAAAAAGAAAGGGCCATTCGACCCTATCAAAGGTTTTTTCAGCGTCCAATGATAGGAGAGCTGTATCCAGTGCTTCTTTATTGGAATAAATAATATTAAATAGTCTTCTTATGTTATGGAAGCCTTGTCTTCCCATTATAAAGCCATTCTGATCTCGGTTAATAATATTTGGTAATATTTCTTGTAGTCGTTTTGATAAAATTTTACAGATTATTTTAAGATCAGCATTTAATAGGCTTATTGGTCTCATGTTTTCACATTTATTAGGGGGTTTACCTGGTTTTGGCAACAGTATAATTAAGGCATTATTCATGTATGGTGGTAAATTACCATTTTGAAATGCTTCTAAAACCATTTCCAAAAGTGGTTTTATTAATTTATTCTTAAATTTTTTTTATAGAGGTCAACTGGAAGACCATCTGGTCCTGCTCTTTTTCCTGATTTCATATTATCAATGGCTTGCCCAACTTCTTCTTGACTAAGTTTAGACTCCAGTATCTCCCTGTTTTCATTTCGAATACATGATATAGATAATCCACCCAAAAACCCATTTAGTTTTGTTAAGTCAGTTTCATTTTTTGTATCATATAGTTTTTCATCATAATCTCTAAAGGCGCTATTCTAAAGGATCTATAACTACCTGTCCGTTACTTATAATACTGGTAATTGGTGTTTCTTCATATATATTTTTATTAATAAAATCGTATCGACTTGGCGTGGCGGTACGATTACTGGCGAGGCGGGCTGCCACAGAGAAATGTTACCAGAGGAAACCCTGGACCCACACTCAGGCCCACGTGTGTTATACGATACAAGCCGGATTGTTGCTTTTAGATTGTGTGTTTGTTTTTTTTTTTTAATTATTCCACAGAGGGGATCAGCTGCAGCTCACTGCCTCCCGCTGCTTCGTCACGAGCAACAGGCTCCTTCCGTGCCTCCCACTGCAGCGTCACTGGCAGCAGGCCCCTCCCGTGGGCAGTGGCTTTCCCGTCCGCCAATTGGGTCTCCCGAAGCCGCTGCAGCTCCTCTCGGCCGGCACAGTTCATAATATCTCTGGACAAAGACTCCATCTGGCCACAGCTGAGGATCGTACATATCTGCCACATCGTTACATTCTGCCGTAACATGAGACAAGCTGAATCTTCCATGTATTGTCTCAGTCTTCCTGCACATAACTTCACAACCCAGTTTCTCTTTCAAATAATCACGGAGGCTGCCAGCCTCGGATCAAATTTAGTTGCAAAAACTCTCACCAGCTTAGTTTTGACAGCTTGTATGTTGGAAATCTTACCGGTTCCAACTACTCCAGCTCGTCTCCGTTCACGTTTCCCTGTAGGTTGTGCGCGGCGATATTAGGCAGAGCTGTAGAACCTCCTGGCTCCACCTTCTGTCAGTATCTTTCCCGCAACACAGTTGTCCACTCTTGAGGCTCCTGAGGCTCCGCATTTACTACTGTAGCCCAGGTCAGCGGAGCAGGAGACGCGAGCTGCATCGGATCTGTTAGCGGCATCCTCATTTGTCTGTGCCAGGGCATGAGCGTTGGTCAGAAGGTCAGGAATGTGGGGGCTGTCCGGCTTCTCCACAGCAGTAACTCGTCTGTCCAGAGAGGCCGTCACATCCCGCAGAGTCACACAAACATTTGTTTGCGTTATGAGGGTACTTTTCATACAGCTGATATCAGCATTTATTTGCTCAGTTTTCCCGAGTAATGCTGATACATCAATGTGGTTGAATGAAACTGGTGGGAGCTCATCCAAGAAGTGTGAGACCATTCGTGGTATATCTTCACCACGTTCGTTCAACACTTTCAGGCATAGTTTCACATTATTCATATCCTTTTGTGCACCTTTTATGTGGAATATTACGTTGGCTGTTTGGACAGACCTCAAACAGGGTCCGCTTCGAAGCCTCAATCCAGTCAGAGCTGAAACGTGTAACCAGCATGACTATTTCATCACTGCTCAGCGTTCTCATCTTAATCACGATAAAGTTAAGCAGCTTGTCTTCCACGATAACTTGACCGTCACTTGTTTTGTATATCTCCGGTTTGCTCTTGCCGGCACGTTGTCTTGCTTCAGCTGCCATGTTGAGCTGAAAACGGCTCTGAGCTATCCTCTCCATGGCTCAAAAGGACCAAACAGTTTTGAGATCAAAAAGGTTAGCCGGGTTTTATACTAACTCATTTAATCTGTATTAGTTCTGGATGTTGCACACTAAGTTTCGCAATTCAAGAACTAAATTTCAGCTAAATTTGAGCTAAATTTGAACTTTTAACTGGAGCCTGAAAAAGTGTGATTGTTTGCATCTGCCATCTTGAATCAAGTTAATGTTGTGCTATGATCATATTTATGCTGCCAAGTGTAAGCAGGTCATTAAAATGACGATTGATCCATAAATTCACCTTTCAAAGTTGTTGAAATAGCACAGTTGTTTTCCGGCACTCCTTTTTCTTTCTTCTGCTCCCTTCAGGGGTCTCCACAGTGGATCATCTGCCTCCATCTCCCCCATCCCTTCATCTTCCTCTGTAACACCAACCCTCTCCATGTCCTCCTTCACTACATCCATCAATCTTCTCTGTGGTCTTCCTCTTTTCCTCCTGCCTGGCAGCTCCATCTTCAACATCCTGTGGGATGATGTCACAATGCTGCCGTTGGAAGTTACGCGTGACTGCAAAGCAAAAATGTCGTGGGAAGGTGCTGCTTCTTTGCATCCAGTTGAGTGCAAATATTTAAGTTTGACTTTCTCTTTCAGACTGCTGCCATGTTAAAAAAAAAAAAAATGGTTCAGCAATTTGGATAATCTGCCTGCGATTTTTTTTCCGTACGTCAGAACCACTGAAATGGTGTTAACGTTGGATGATGTTCTGCTCAAAGTCTGTATTTTCATTCTGTTTTGTCAGCTTCATCTTTATTTTATTCAACTACCCAAAGAGGAAAAAAAAACCAACCAAACATGTGTTCAGTGCCAGGAGAGCCAGAAAGCTCCAGCAGAGGTCCGTGCAGCCAGAATTACAATGCAGCGAAAGTCATTCAGCGTAAAACCCAACATCTGTGTGCACTTAAGCTGCAGTGGTTTAGATTATTTGCTTGTCATATTTGATACAGAACAAAAAATATTTTAGACTAAATCTGAGCTGCTGTTCAGATTTAGTAACGGGAGAAATAGAGGAGGTTTTTTGTTTTGACCTCCGCCAAGGGAGGAGCTCATGTTTTCAGTGCCGTTTTTTGTCTGTTGGTTTGACTGTTAGCAACATAACTCAAAAAGTTATGAGCTGATTTTGATGAAATTTTCAGGAAAGGTGTGTAACAGCACATGGAGCAGATTAGATTTTGGTGATGATCTGAGAGTGCATACCTCCACCCAGGGCTTTCTTTGTATTTGTGCAGCAGGATTACACAAAAACTACTGGATGGATTTGGATGAAATTTTCATCAGAGGTGGTTCTTGGGCTAGGGAGGAACCCATTACATTTTGGTGAGGATCAGAGAATGCATACGTTAGCCAAGGCTCTTGCCTTCTCACAGAGTGTTAGCAACAGTACTCCAAAACTAATGGACAGACTTTGATGCAGTTTCCACCACAAGTGGCTTTGGACCTTACAGAGGAACCCATTACATTTTGGAGGTGATCCATGAGAGACGGAAGGAGCCTTTGCTCCTTGCGCTGTCTGAGAACTTTTCTAGATTCTGAATATGTTGAAGGTAAATAATGCTGGCCTGTGAAACTGTCCCTTTCACATGAATTAAAAAAAAAAAAACTGTATTCTGCAATATTGTGGAAAATATTGTTTTTGTAAAAATTCACAGAAATAGCGTGGTGTGGAGTGTGTGAAATAAGAGGCAGATCCGTGGACAGACAGTTTATTACACACTTCACATCTCACAAGCACAGAACAGACTGAATCATTTCCACAAGCTCTCCTCTGTTAACTCAACTCTCTCTTCACACGTTTCATGGCATTTCTCATCACACAGCATGACATTTACATGACACTGCATTCAACCCCCTATGTCCCTGACTCCTTCCTGCTGTCTCACCAGGAACTCCCTGGGCATTGTTCTCCCATGCTTATTCACTGTCTCCGTCTGAGATGCTAAATAATCTGACTTCCCCAAGGTCTTACACCGCGCCCCCCCCCCCCCCCCCCCCCCCCAGCATCTTAGATAGAACATCAGTCCACACGCTCTCTTGGCTTCAGTCTCCTCCCATATCTCCTGTAACTGGGGCTTACTGCCTCCGTGGTGCTGCTGGGAGTGTGTCTGACTGCGGGTGGGCCGTGGCGAGGGGGGGGGGGGAGAACCTCGCTCTGTCCGTGTGGCTGCTCTGGTGAATTGCTTCCCTGGGGAGCTCTCCGTGGGGGTCTTCCACGCTGAGGGGCCCTAGCCAACAGCACTTGCTCGTCCGCTGCTACAAAGGCGGGTTTGAGTGTGTCTATGCCAATTTTCTCCCGCCGACCTCCCAAGTCTAGCAAAAAATGCTTATCCCCTGTTTCCAACACTGAACGGTCCATCATAGGGTGGGCGCAATGGCGGGCGGTGGGCGTTGTGTCTGACGAACACGAACTCCGCGTTCTTCAAAGTTTTAGGCACAAAAGCATGCGGAAAACAGTGGTGGGCAGGGCCCGGCAGCGTGCCTATGTTTGCGCTCCGCTGCAAAAGCTGGGACGGGCAGCTGTCCGGCGCGCGATCATCTGGCAGAAATTCCCTGGGCAACCGTAGGGGCTGCGCAAAAACAAGCTCTGCCGGGGAAGCTTCCAAATCCTCTTTTGGCACGGAGCGCAACCCCAGTAAAACCCACGGCAACCTGTCCACCCAATTTGCATCCGTCAGTGAAGCCCTGAGTGCTGCTTTCAGTGATCTATGAAAACGCTCGCATAACCCATTGGCCTGTGGGTTGTACGTGGTTGTGCGATGAATTGCAACACCCAGGCTGTGGGCCATCGCGGACCAGAGGTCGGAAACAAATTGAGGGCCCCTGTTGGACGTAATGTCCGACGGGACTCCAAAACGTGCCACCCATGCTGTTAAAAAAGCGCGTGCCACGTCCGCGGAGGTGGTTGCCGCCAGCGGGACTGCTTCTGGCCAGCGCGTGGTGCCGTCCACCACTGTCAGGAGGTGTGTGCACCCCTGTGATGGCTGGAGGGGGCCCATGAGGTCCACGTGAATATGGCCAAACCTCTTAGCCGGTACCCGAAACGGCTGCAAGGGAGCCTTCATATGTCTGTGTACCTTGGCTCGGCCACACGAACTTCTCTCCCACCATTTTGACCGACGTGCGCACTCCTGGGTGTGCCAGAGTGTGAACCGACTCAAACACGCAGCGGCGCCACGCGACCGGGCCCACCGGACGCAGGCGCCCCGTGGGGACATCGCAGATTGGGGGGGCATGTCATCTTGTAGCACCCTGCTCTCCAGCCTTAACTCTGTTGGTCCAGACTGGAGCGCGTGCGCGTCTGCATCGCTAATCTGCTCCGCGGCCATGGCTGCGTAATCTATCCCCACGTAGACTGGGGCCACCACAGTGCGCGAGAGTCCGCCACCACATTGTTTACCCGACACATGCTGAATATCGGTAGTAAACTCTGAGATCGTGGCCAGCTGTCTCTGCTGCCGGCCCGACCACGGTTCTGAAACCTTGGCCATCGCGAATGTTAGTGGCTTGTGGTCCACAAACGTGGTTAAGCTGCGCCCTTCCAGCCAGAACTGGAAGTGGCGTATGGCCAGGTGGAGGGCCAGCAACTCCCTATCGAACGCGCTGTATTTACGTTCGCTGTCGTGCAAAGTTCTGCTGAAAAAGGTGAGCGGCTGCCAAGCTCTGGCGACACGCTGCTCCACGACAGCCCCTATGGCCACGTCTGAAGCGTCGGTGGTGAGCGCTATCCGGGCCGCCGGGTCCGGATGCGCCAGCAGTGCAGCGTTTGCCAGGGCTGCTTTAACCTCCGAGAACGCCCGCTCTCGCTCCGGGGTCCATTCGACCCCATCCGCGGGTTTCTGTCTGTTGAGCGCGGCGTACAATGGTTGCATTAGCCGCGCCGCACGGGGGAGGAAACTGTTATGAAAGTTCACCATCCCCAAAAATTCTTGCAGCGCCCTGACCGTCTGAGGCCGGGGAAAATCCGCTACGGTGCGCACTTTGTCGGGCAATGGGATCGCTCCTTCCGGAGAGACGCAGTGTCCCAAAAAATCAATCTCCGTCACGCCGAACTGGCATTTCGCCGGGTTGATTATTAATCCGTGCTCCTCCAACCTCCGGAAAACCGTCCTGAGGTGGGTTTCGTGTTCGTCTTCAGACACACTGGCTACCAGGATATTGTCCAGGTAGACGAACACGAACGGGAGATCGCGCAGCACTGCATCCATCATGCACTGGAATGTCTGTGCCGCCCCTTTTAACCCGAATGGCATGTGCAGGAACTCAAA
Source organism: Pholidichthys leucotaenia (assembly GCA_020510985.1). Lineage (NCBI taxonomy): Eukaryota > Metazoa > Chordata > Actinopteri > Cichliformes > Pholidichthyidae > Pholidichthys > Pholidichthys leucotaenia. The sequence goes on along the minus strand of JAJAQF010000043.1, from coordinate 368,715 downwards.
TAAACCGAACAGAGTTATTACCGCTGTTTTGGGTACGTCTTCCGCGTGCACTGGGACCTGGTGATAACCGCGGACCAGGTCTATTTTGGAAAAAATGCATGTTCTGGCGAGGTGAATGGAAAAATCCTGTATGTGGGGAATCGGGTAGCGGTCGTGTGCTGTGGAGTTGTTCAACCTGCGGAAATCACCGCACGGTCGCCACAAGCCCTCAGCCTTAGGGACCATGTGTAGCGGGGATGCCCATGGGCTGTTCGAACGTCTGATGATGCCCAACCTTTCCAGGTTGGCGAACTCCTCGCGCGCTATGGCCAGTTTAGCTGCGTCCAAGCGCCGAGGTCTTGCGAAAACGGGCGGCCCGGTGGTGGTGATAAAGTGCTCCACCCCGTGCTTAGCGATGGCTGCTGAAAACGTCGGGACCGTGAGTGCTGGGAACTGAGTGAGCAGTGCGTGGAACTTACCGCCTGTAGCTGTGCTGTTGGCCGGGTCCCTTGAGCTATACAGGGGAGAGATTCAAAGGACAGTGCATTAACCAGGCATCTGTTAGCAACATCCACAAGTTAACCATGCGCACACAGAAAATCAGCGCCCAGGATCGGGCTACGCTTTCCAGTTAGCACAGCTTAACATAATCATTTAGCATTTTATAATTAGACATAGTGTTAATGTTACTTACCGCCTATTAAAAAGAGGTTAGCCAGCTACTCTCTCTGATGCAGCACGATGGCAAACAGTCCCACATCCCTGGCAAACAGGAGTAGCAGCTATCTGAACCGGTAGTTTGGAGTTAACATTAGCAACCACTGGACTGAAGCCTAGCCACCTACGACACACCTGTTCTGCTGCGTGCACTGCGGAGGAGAGATGGGGCACTGACAAGTAGTGGTGGGGAACTTCACTGAATAAACAGGAGTATGTGCATTTTAAATCACAATATAAACAATATTCTATGAAATGATAGACATTTTTATATCGCCATCCAATATACTGTATATCATCATATTGTGGAGAAGTGTGGAAGGACGAGGCTGAGTTTATTTCTCAGTTAGTTAGTTAGTTAATCCCTTCACACCTGAAGGTGTATATGGGCGGCGCCTATCTCCGTTTCTCTGACCCTAGGCCACACAGCTACTGTAAGTAGTGAAAGCTACAGCGGGAGGTCAGTCCTCTGGTAGCTCTGTGTGTAACTTTACTTTCCCCATTCCATTATGCGGAGCACCACGCTAGAAGGCAGAAAGCACCATTTTTATATGGTCTTTGGTATGACCCGGCCGGGATTTGAACCCCTGCCTCCCGGGTGTGGGGCGGATGCTCTACCAACTGAGCCACCACTCCGGTGTTTATTTCTCAAGTCCAGTTTTATTCACATTCACATTCTCCAACATCCAAAAACAGCAAGAGAGTGAATCCCCCAACATCTGTCCCTTTTATACCCCGGGACATCAAAGCACACAGTCACATTGTCTTTTAATCCCAAATCACAATGCATCCCCCTTCAGGCCTTCTCGCCTCCACCTAAAGTCCTGGTGGTCAGGAAATCCCTCAAGGCCATCTCTTTGCATACAAAAGGCCAGATTTCACATCCTCCTGTTACCCCTAGGAGGTTCAGACCTTTTGTTCCTCTGAGACGTGACGCACACAACAAGCATACAGTAATATACATGTGAAGCATATGAAACCCACATATGTGCACCACATGACCCCCCCAAACGTCTAAGATGGAACAACATAACCACAGATGCATGTCATAATAAAATCACTACACATCAGTCCACATGCTGCTTGGGCCTCAGTCTTCTCCCGTATTTGCTGTAAGCAGGCTTTACCACCTCCGCGGTGCCCTCCTGCTGGGGAGCTGCTGTCTGAGGATTAGAACTGTTAGTCAATCTCTGTGGGTGTTCTGGGGAATGCTCTTTAGGGGGTCTGCCGCGCCGAGGAGCCTTAGCCAACTGCACAGCTTCGTCAGCCATCACAAAAGCGGGTTTGAGCCTGTTTATGCCAATCATTTCCTTTCTGCCCCCCAAATCCAGCAAAAAATGCTTATCACCTGTTTCCAGCACTCTAAATGGTCCATCATAAGGTGGTCGCAAGGTTGGGCGATGGGCATCATGTCTGACAAAAACAAACTCCGCATTTTTTAAAGCCTTAGGCACAAAAACACGTGGAAAACTGTGGTGAACAGGGCCAGGTAGCGTGCTTGGGCCCGTGCTATTCTGTAACCGCTGAGCCGGGGAGCGCTCTGGCGCTGGATTATCTGGGAGAAATTCCCCGGGCAGCTAAAGTGGCTGTGCGAAAACTAGCTCAGCTGGGGAGGCTTCTAAATTCTCTTTAGGTGCAGAACGCAACCCCAATAAAACCCATGGTAGCTTGTCCACCCAATTTGCATCCGTAAGCGACGCTCTGAGAGCCGCCTTCAGCGACCTGTGAAAACGTTCGCATAACCCGTTAGCCTGCGGGTGATACGCGGTTGTGCGGTGGATCGTTGCCCCCAGGCTGTGGGCCATCGCTGACCAAAGTTCGGAAACAAATTGCGGGCCTCTGTCGGACGTAATATCCGACGGACCTCCAAAACGTGCTACCCATGCAGTTAAAAAAGCGCACGCTACCTCCTCAGCTGTGGTTGACGACAGGGGAACCACTTCCGGTCAGCGCGTGGTGCGGTCAACCATTGTCAGAAAATGCGTGCAGCCCTGCGAGGGCGGTAGGGGGCCTACGAGGTCCACGTGGACATGATAAAACCTTTTAGCTGGGATGTGAAACGGCTCCAAGGGAGCTCTCGCGTGTCTATGAACCTTGGCCCGCTGACAAGCCATGCAGGCTGCCGCCCACTCTCTAACTTGTTTGCGCAGGCTCGGCCATACAAATTTCTCTCCTACCATTTTGACCGAAGCGCGCACACCCGGGTGCGCCAGAGAATGGATCGAGTCAAAAACGCGGTGGCGCCACGCGGCTGGAGCCACAGGACGCGGCCGCCCAGTGGAAACATCGTAGATTGGGGGGGGGGGGGCATACCGTCTTGCAGCACCCTGTTCTCCAGCCTTAACCCTGTTGGTCCAGACTGGAGCGCGCGCACATCCGCGTCGCTAACCTGCTCCGCGGCCATAGCTGCATAATCTATCCCCACGCGGACTGGGGCCGCGCGCACTTCCGCGTCGCTAACCTGCTCCGCGGCCATGGCTGCAGAATCTACCTCTACGCGGGCTGGAGCCGCCACGGCGAGCGAGAGGCAGTCCGCCACTACATTAAGTTTACCCGCCACATGCTGGATATCGGTAGTAAACTCCGATATTGCGGCCAGCTGTCTCTGCTGCCGGCCCGACCAAGGTTCTGAAATCTTGGCCATCGCAAAAGTCAGCGGCTTGTGGCCAACGAACGCGGTGAAATGGCGTCCTTCCAGCCAGAACTGGAAGTGGCGAATGGCCAAGTGGAGAGCTGACAACTCCCTGTCGAATGCGCTGTATTTTCGTTCGCTGTCACACAGGGACCTGCTGAAAAAGGCGAGCGGTTGCCAGGCTCCGGCTACATACTGTTCCACGACCGCCCCTATGGCCACATCTGACACGTCAGTAGTGAGCGCCATGCGGGCCGCTGGGACTGGATGTGCCAACAACGCAGCATTTGCCAGGGCTGTTTTGACTTCAGAGAATGCGTGCTCTCGCTCCGGACACATTCGACTTTATTTGTGGGTTTTTGTTTTTTTAGTGCAGCATACAATGGTTGCATGAGCTGCGCTGCGCGGGGGAGGAAACGGTTATAAAAATTCACCATTCCCAAAAACTCCTGTAACGCTTTGACCGTCTGTGGTTGGGGAAAATTTGTTACTGCGCACACTTTGTCAGGCAGAGGAACCGCTCCTTCTGGGGAGACGCGATGCCCCAAAAAATCAATCTGCGTCACCCCGAACTGACACTTCGCTGGGTTGATTATTAATCTGTGCTCTGCCAACCTCCGGAAAACTGCCATGGGGTGGTTTTCGTGTTCATCTTCGGACGCGCTGGCTACCAATATGTCGTCCAGGTAGACGAACACGAAAGGGAGATGGCGCAAAACCGCGTCCATCATGCGTTGGAACGTCTGCGCCGCGCCTTTAAGCCCAAACGGCATGCGCAAAAACTCGAAAAGCCCGAAAGGAGTTATTACTGCTGTTTTGGGTATGTCCTCAGCGTGCACTGGGACCTGGTGGTAACCGTGTACCAAGTCTATTTTAGAAAAAATGCGCACCCCCACTAAATGAACTGAAAAATCTTAGATGTGCGGGATCGGGTAGCGGTCGTGCGCTGTAGCGTTGTTCAGCCTGCGTAAATCACCACAAGGTCGCCACGAGCCATCAGCTTTCGGGACCATGTGAAGCGGTGAAGCCCATGGGCTCTTCGAACGCCGGATGATGCCCAACCTTTCCAGGTTGGCGAACTCCTTGCGCGCTATGGTCAGTTTAGCTGAATCCAAGCACCGAGCTTTTGCAAAAACAGGCGGTCCGGTGGTAGTAACAAAATGTTCCACCCCGTGTTTAGCCACAGTTGCCGAAAATGTTGGGACCGTGAGTGCTGGGAACTGAGTGAGGAGTGTGTGGAACTTACCACCTGCAGCTGTGATGTTGGCTTGTGCTGTTGGCGGGGCCACTCGAGCTGTACAGGGAATAGAATAAAAAGAGAGTGCATTAACCAGGCGTCTGTTAGCAAGATTGACCAACAAACCACTCGAGCACAAAAAATCAGCCCCTAACATGTTGAAATTGACTGCCGCTATGACGAAAGTCCACTCGAATGTACGGCCGTGTAAAGACAGAGGCAGAGTCCTCTCACCGAAGGTCTTAAATCGCCGAGCCATTCGCTGCTGACACCCCAGGACCACTGGAAGGCGCCAGCCGGTCAGCATAGGAAGGTGTGATGAAACTCAGCTGGGAGCCTGTGTCCACGAGGAAATGCCTCCCCGAGCGCGCATCCCTCAAGTAGAGCAGCTTGTTCTCCTCTCCAAGAGCCGCAGCTGCTACCGACTCCCGGTCTTGGCGTTTCCCGAGCGCTTGAAATGGCACGGTGGTATGCACTTGCGTGCCCTCTCTGCGAAGCGGCGATGGTAGAAGCAAAGGACGTCGTCTGCTCCGTGTCTCCTGGCCCCTGCCGCCGTCATCGTCGGCGAGTCTGGTGCTGCAGCCTCTGGCCCCCTGCCATCTCCGGACGTTGCGCCTAGCTCCACTGCCGCAGCTGTGGCCGCGCGCCATTTATTGGCGTCGACGAGTCGTTGCGCCTCCTGGCCCAGCTCGTGGTAGTCTCGTCGGGCCGGCAATGGTGAACTGGCCAGGGTCACTCTCACTGCTGACGGTAGGGTCCTGAGGAAAAGGTGGGTGAAGATGAAGTTATCATCTTTGGAGTCTCTCAAACTCAACATCTTCCCCATCAGGTCTGCAGGTCTGTCGCTCTCAAATTCAGTCAGCGCCAGGAGCCTCTCTGCTCGCTCCTCCACCGAGGGGGTGAAGTAACGGATGAGTGCAGCCTTCAACGTGCTGTACTTGTCGCTGTCTGGCGGGTGGTTGATCAGGCTCTCCACTCGCTGGGCTGTGTGGTTGTCCAGCTTTGCAACCACATGGTAGAACTTTGTGACGTCTACCGAAATCCTCCGGAGGTGGAACTGTGCCTCGACTGCGTTAAACCAGGAGCGCGGATTGTTCTGCCAGAAGTCTGGTAGCTGAACTGTGGCTGCATTCGTTTGGTTGGCTCCTGACGAGTCTGGCTCGGAAGAATCGCCTCCGCTCATGATACGTCTTAGGGTCACCAGTGTGGAGAAGTGTGGAAGGACGAGGCTGAGTTTATTTCTCAAGTCCAGTTTTATTCACATTCACATTCTCCAACATCCAAAAACAGTAAGAGAGTGAATCCCCCAACATCTGTCCCTTTTATACCCCTGGACATCAAAGCACACAGTCACATCGTCTTTTAATCCCAAATCACAATGCATCCCCCTCCAGGCCTTCTCGCCTCCACCTAAAGTCCTGGTGGTCAGGAAATCCCTCAAGGCCATCTCTTTGCATACAAAAGGCCAGATTTCACATCCTCCTGTTACCCCTAGGAGGTTCAGACCTTTTGTTCCTCTGAGACGTGAAGCACACAATAAGCTTACAGTAATATACATGTGAAGCATATGAAACCCACATATGTGAACCACAATATCATTGTTGCCCCCGACAGACTGCTATGATGATGATGATGATGATGATGATCGCACAGTCCTACGCCAGTCTACTTTCTTCACCTCCCTGACTGTCCCACTTTTCCTTTGCCAACCTCTTCCGTTGAATACTTTCCTGTACCTCATCATTCCACCACCAAGTCTCCTTGTCTTTCTTCCTCTGTCCACTGGATACACCACATACCTTTCTACCCGTTTCCCTCAATACTTTTGCTGTACTTTCCAAGTCATCTGGTAATTCTTCCGTACCACCCAGAGCCTGTATCAACTCCTTCCTGAACTCTGTGCGACCTTCTTTCTGTAACTTCCCCCACTTAATTTTTGGCTCTGCCTTCACTGTTTTCCTCTTCTTACTTTCCAAAGTCATCCTACAGAGTGCCATCCGATGCTGTCTAGCGACATTCTCCCCTGCCACTACCTTGCAGTCTCCTATCTCTTTCAGATTTCTCATTCTGTAGTCCACCTGTGTGCGCCTTCCTCCACTCTTGTAAGTCACCCTATGTTCCTCTCTCTTCTTGAAGTATGTGTTCACCACAGCCATTTCCATCCTTTTAGCAAAATCCACAACCATCTGTCCTTCCACATTTCTCTCCTTAAGACCATACCTACCCAGGACCTCCTCATCACCTCTGTTCCCTTCACCTACATGTCCATTAAAATCTGCTCCAAATACCACTCTCTCCCCCCTGGGAACCCTCTCTACCACTTCATTCAACTTCAGAATTTCTCTCTCTTCTACCTGACATCCACCTTGTGGGGAATATGCACTGACAACATTCAACATCACACCTTTGACTTCTAGCTTCAAACTTATGATTCTGTCTGACTCCCTCTTTACCTCCTGGACGCTCTTCATTAGGGCTGTCACGGTGGAGGAATTTCCCCTGTGGTGACGGTGGATAGCACAGCACCGCCATATGTGGTATTATTGCAAGTGTTTTTAGGACCCTTTGGTCTCGTAATTTAAACAGGGTTCAGAACTTATGTGGCAAACAATGGAAACTGTGAGAAACTTGTTGCTGCTCCGCTCTCAACTTGTGCGCATGTGACAGTTGTGCAGAGCTCTGGTCTTCCTACAGGCATGAACTGCTGATTCTATTAAAAAAAAAAAAACTCGGATCACTTTCATAAAGCGGTGGTGATAACTCCAGTATTTCAGCTACAGGGTGTGTGGACTGGAGACTGCAGCAACATTCAGCGTATTTTAAACTGACGGCCTCCATACAGGACCCTGCATGGCTCTTGTCTCCGCCACTGTCCGAAAAATCACGTTCAAACAAGCAGTGCACTATGCAGTAGTTGTTTAGCTCTCAGCGCTCAAATGTCGGGATCATAAACACTCTGCTCAGAAGGAAATAACACGCTTTGTGCCCTTTCAGTGCCCACTGTCACGGCTGTATTTAGCAATTTGTCCAAATGCTTCGGCCGCTGACTACCTGCTAGAGTCTGTCTGGAGAGAGAGTTCCCCACATGGTGCTGGAAGCTTCCACAGTACCAGGGGTAAACATGCTGTTCGCAGTAAAAATACACTTAACATTGAACAATTTATTTAATAATCAATAGGGGCACATAAGTGAACAACGAGATTTAGCCACACACACAAAAAAAGTGAACACTGCATGTACGGATCCCCATAATATGCGATGGCAGTTGTCTTGACTGCTGGTGAAGTATAGCTTTATTATTTTAGCACAGTACATATTAAGTAAAACACAAACTACGACCACTGTAAGCACTTGTGCATCATTACGGGTCCATAAACTAATCAGCGTTAGCTTTCGTAGGTTGACTGTCTCTGCTAAACGCTGTAGCCTTACTTACAATTCCATAGGCAGGCACAGGAAGTGAAAACAAAACCACCGTTATCAAAATAAAAGCCTGCTTTTTTACTTCAGTGCATAGGATGGCATAAGGCCTCTGTATTTATGCAAAGATCAAAACATACACTACCGTTCAAAAGTTTGGGGTCACCCAGACAATTATTTTGTGTTTTCCATGAAAAGTCACACTTATTTACCACCATGAGTTGTAAAATGAATAGAAAATATAGTCAAGACATTGACAAGGTTAGATATAATGATTTGTATTTGAAATAATATTTTTTTCCAGATTCTAAACCTGCTCAAAGGAAGGTCAGTTTTATAGCTTCTCTAACCAGCTAAACTGTTTTCAGCTGTGCTAACATGATTGCACAAGGGTTTTCTAATCATCCATTAGCCTTCTGACGCAATGAGCAAACACATTGTACCATTAGAACACTGGAGTGATAGTTGCTGGAAATGGGCCTCTATACACCTATGTAGATATTGCACCAAAAACCAGACATTTGCAGCTAGAATAGTCATTTACCACATTAGCAATGTATATTAGATATTAGAGTGTATTTCTGATTAGTTTAAAGTTATCTTCATTGAAAAAAAACAGTGCTTTTCTTTCAAAAATAAGGAAATTTCTAAGTGACCCCAAACTTTTGAACGGTAGTGTACATACCTCAGAATTATTGATCTGATAACCTAAAATAATAAACCTTTCAGAGGTTATTTACACCGTGGTTGTTGCGGTTGCTCATATTCCTCCGCTGTAGGCTTGTCCATAGTGCGGTATTACATAAGGTTATCGTGACAGCCCTACTCTTCATGTACTCTTCCTTCAAGACTACTTCTACTCCAATTTCTCTTCCTATCTACACCATGGTAGAACAGTTTAAATCCACCTCCAGTGCTCCTAGCTTTGCTTCCCTTCCATCTGGTTTCTGGAACACACACAATATCTGCTTTTCTTCTCTCCATCATATCAGCCAACTCTGCCTTTACCAGTCATAGTCCCTGCATTTAACATCCCTACTCTCACCTCCATACTTCTACCTTTCCTTTTCTCTCTCTCCCTCCTAACGCGCCTCCCCCCTCTCCTCCTCCTCCATCTTTGACCAACAGTAGCCCAATTTCCACTGGCAGCCTGTCAACTAACAGGACCGGTGGCGGTCGTTGTTAACCCGGGTTTTACGTTGGAAGCCCTCCCGACACAACCCTCCCCATTTACCCGGGCTTGGGACCGACACTAGGAGCACACTGGCTTGTGGACCCCCTGTGGCTGGGTTGATGCTTTCCAGCACTATGAGGGGAAATTCTTGCATTGTGGAGGGAAAATTATCAGGCGTGATGCGACGAGCTGGAAGGTTGCAGAGTTTTATTTCCTCCATCATCATGAGACGCACTTTGCAGCAGTGTGCGCTACTGTCCTATAGAGGGGTTTCAGTCACGTGACCCGCGCGCCTAGCCACGCCCACTGTGCGCCATATTGGCAGTCAAGCGTATTGCCTGCCAGGCTTGTTTACATGACAAAGATCGTGAGTGTTGCAAACTTCTGAGTCTTCTGGAAGTGTGGGACAGGTTAGCTGGTAGTTTATTACTATTTATCATGTCTGAACGTGAAGGAGGTCTGAGTGAACAGACCAAACACCTCTCTGGCATCGAACTGAAGCGGTATCAGGATAAAATAGCCATTCTAGGAGGCTGTGATCCTTACACTGCACCTGCTGTTCTCCCCCATCACAGCTGAGGATGTCACACTGCCAGACTTTGAGTTCAGTGACTTGATGATTTACCTGATCGTGCACCCTTCACCATACAGTCTGGAGAATTTTGAGGCTCACAAGACCAAGCGAGACTCACAAGCGAGTGTACTCTGTGGGAGTCCACAGAGTACACACACGAGCGTGTGCTTTGCGCGATATTGTGCTTTATCATAGCGTGATTAATACATATGTCAGCTCTATCAAGTTTTGTGGGATGTCTGGTGCGTGTGTTTGGATGGGCAGCTCGGTGCTGGACGTGAGTGAGTGATGGCGTTTGCGCAGCTGAGGCGCGCCCCCCCCCCCCTCCCTGGTGTGTGTGGCGAACGGTGTGTGATTTGGTGCGGATAAGTAGAAAGAGCGAGGCGACCGGAGCAGGTAGAATTTGTTGCTGACAACAGTGCGGTATATAAATAAAGCCCCAACGCTTCAGCAAAATGGCCTGTGCTTCTGTGTACCACAAGAGTGAGATTTACTCGGGAATTGACCGCGGAGGAAGATGCATCTCCCCTGCGTCCCAAAACCACAGTTAGGAGAGGAAAGGCAGGAACAGTCAACACAAGCGTGCGATCACAGACATGTCTCATGCACGCGCTTTGAGCGATATTGTGCTATTATCACAGCGTGATTAATACATATGTCAGCTTTATCAGGCATGCGTTACAGCGCGCGATCACAGACTCCTGTCTGCCGCAGTGGTTAGCACTGCGGCAGCACTGTTTACCCTCGGCCGGGGGATTGCGGGGATCATGAGATCGTGGGTTCGATCCCAGCCCCCGACCAACAGTGATCTGTGTGGAGTTTGCATGTTCTCCCCGTGTTGCGTGGGTTTACTCCAGGATTTCTCCGGTTTCCTCCCGCATACCAAAAACATGTAGGTTTAGGGCGCTCACGCACGCAGCGACCGGCAGCCGGTGGCTTGTCACCAGACTGCAAACCAAATCTACCTACGGGTACAAATAAGTAACAAAAAAAAAAAAAAATTCTCCTTCTGTCCACGCCTATTATGGCAGTGAACAGCACAACACGTGTCCGGCATGATAACGGCGAGCAAACAGCGATGACAGGCACCAAAACACGTGTAGAACTGGTTTGTTTATATAGGCACATACACAGACACCTCCCGCGCTTGACCGCCAGCATGGCGGCGCCGGCCTGTGACGTAGGTCCGTGACGTCACATGAAAAACCCTAATAGAGACATGTCACACAAGCTCTTTTGTGCAGTGATCCGGGAAGAGAGAATGCATGGCACATTAGCATCACAGTCAATACACATGATTAGCATGACATTGGTTGGCTCGAGGACACGTGCATACAGTCCCGTCTGACTGCCTCCTGTGGCTCTTTGTCCGTCTGTGCATTGTCGTCTGTCTGCTAATTGTCTTCCGTTTCCTCCAGCCTGCTGAGCGTGAATAAGAGTCAGTCTGCATTGTGCTGGGTCACCACACCATTCAGTTTAGTCACTTTTGTTATTTTAACATAGACGAGCAGAATAAACTTTCTTGTAAATTTGTCTATTTTCTGTAAATTTGTCAACTTTTTCCTCTTAAATTTGTCACATTTTCCCTGTAAATGTGTGGCTTTTCTAATGTAAATTTGGGGGGGGGGGTGCTTTTAAATTTGAGCCTTTTTTCTTGTAGATTTGCAACATTTTTTTGTCATAAATTTGAGATTTTTCTTGTAAATCCACCCATCTTTGTAACAATGTTCCTCGTAAATTTGTAACTTTTCTCCTGTGAAGTTGCAAATTTTTCTTTTTTTCTTTTAAATATTTTTTTTCTCACAGATTTGCAACTTTTCTCCATGCAGATTTACAGCTTTTTTCTGAATTGCACCCCCCCCCCCCCCCAAAATGCTATTTTTTCCATTGACTAAACTTGTGGCTTTGGTTGAGTTGCCAGTTTTGATTGTGGGTTTATGGTCTAGTTTCAGGTATTTAACTTGAATAACTGGATAATCTCGCAACATCAGTTTTGAGAAAGTTCATATTTAATATGAGCAGAATTGACCAAATACGCGTTAATTTCATTTCCAGTAAATTAGTGCACAAGACTAATTGTAATGTGGCCACAGACTTCTTACCATTTCCCAAGTGTGAGGTCTTAAAATTGATCAGAGGACCTTAAAAAGTCTGACGTGTAACGTTCTCATTGCTGCAGAACCCTGTGTGGTTATGATTAGGGGTGGCAATTGTGAGAGAACTGGGGATTTGATTCAGATTACGATACTTGGGTCATGATTCGATCCTGTCACGATTCAACAATAATCACGATATTGTGATAATCGAGTATCACAATCCCATAGATTTCAGTTTTTTTCACCTTATTCAACCTCAAATCATGTCCCATAGTAAAACTGTTGGCGTCTCTTTCATATAATAAAGAATTCAGTCCAAGCGCGCAGCAACCGGTTATCTTTAAATTAAATGGTAAATGGCGTCCACGTGTGTTGTGCTTTTTTCCCCATGTCTGGATGACCAAAGCACTTACAGATGCTGCTGTTCACCCATTCATTCACACACTGATGGTGGCGGATGAGAAAACAAATGCTCTTAAAATAAATCATCAGTGACGTAACGGCGAGCTGGAGCCACACCCCTGGGCTCCAGTGTTTTAGTCATGTGACCAAAACCTTCATTTGCCACAGCTCTGTATGGACGCAGGTCTCTGCATGTCGAGCAGGTGATTGACTGCGTTATCTTCTTCACTCGCTCAGAATTTGGAGGTAGCTTCAACAAGCTGTACGTTTGCAGAGTTGGTTGATTTTTACCCGCTGCTGCCCCGGGATGGTGCCCAGAGAGGTGCTTCCTCGTGTTTGTAGTATTCTCACAGTATTTTGATGAGAACTGAATGTGTCATATCCAGGTCGTCTGTTCCGTCTTCGTTATAAAATACCCCAAAATTCCAGACGTTTGATTTAAAGGTTGACGGTGCATTTCTCAGTTTTTTCCTGGCGTTGCTGCTCCCAACACCATCTTATTGCAGACCTGGACGGAGGTTCAGTCTCGCGAGGCACCTTTGCACCATCTAGTGGTCTGAAAACTCCATTGAAATACTGATAACAAAAGTATTTGAGTGTGCATTTTTTTTAAATAAAAGATCGATCCGTACGTTTATGGATCGGTGCATTGTTGCAAGTGCCTAGTATTGGGATTCCTCACTGAATGCATCTTTTTTCCCCACCCTTAGTTATTATGCTCTGCATTAATGATATTACATTATATACCGTTAATGATGACGTGTTTTCCTCTGTCTAACCTCCGTGTTCTCTGTCCCCCGTGTGCGCAGACAGGCAGAGGCCCTGAAGGCTGACATGACAGGTGGGTCGCCTCCATCCTTCTTCACCTTAGCATGACATAATCAGCAAAAGTTGCAGTTTCTGAGGGAAAAAAATAGCAAATCTTTGAACAAAAAAAAAAGGTTGTAATCTCTTAAACTTATGAGGAAAAACCTCTTAAATTTATGAGTGTATAATCCCAAATTTACACAAAAACATGAGTAAAATTGTGCAAATTTAAATGAAAAGGTTCCAGATTTAAGCAACAGAATGTTTCAGTATATGAGGAAAAAGCGGGACGTTTGAGCAGATGATGTTTGTTGCTGAAAAAATAATGAAAGACAGAAATCGTTCAGACTGGACAGAAACATCTCAAATTCATGAAGAAAAAAGTCCATAAGGTAAAATAAGAAAGTACAAAATTTATGAAGAAAAATGCAGGAAAAAGTTTTGGTTTTATGAGAAAAATCTTACAAATTTATGTGGTTAAAAAGCTGCTGTTTAACCTGGAAAAAGGTAACAAATTTACAGAGAAAAATATGATGAATTTGTGTTAAAATGTTTGCCAAAAATCTCACAAATGTAAGGAAAAAAGATGGAGTTTTATGAGAAACAAGTAGCAAATTTATGTGAAAAAGACTTCAGTTTTACCTGTAAAAGGAGGGAATTTATTTCCAAAAGGCACTTGCTGCTGATGCTGTTTGACCCCTTTCTCTGCTGAAAACGGAGCGAGCCTCACCTGCGTTGTGTCCCGCCCATTCAGATTCCCAGCTGGGGGCGGCGGACGTGTGGACGTCCCGCCAGGCCCTGCAGGACCTCTACCAGAAGATGCTGGTGACGGACCTGGAGTACGCCCTGGACAAGAAGGTGGAGCAGGACCTGTGAGTGGAACACGCACACGTTTGTCCGCTGGACATTCAGCACCCTCACGCCGCAAATTAAATTCGGATGAAACTTGTTTCACGGCAATCTGGGACTTTTCATGCAGAATAAACAACAAGCATTTCCGATAAATTTGAAACTTTCCTGTTTGAGATTTTTTTTTTTTCTCCATGCAAATTTGTAGTATTTGTCACAATAAATTTGTGACCTTTTCACATAAATTATTATTTTGTTTATTTGCAATTTTTTTTTCTAAATTTGCAGCATTTTTCATGTAAATTTGGCCTTTTTTAAACATCATTTTGGAACTTTTTCCTTGTAAATTTGCAGCTTTTTTCTCAAGAATTTTTTTTTTTTTTTTTGGCAAGAATTTCCTACTTTTTTCATGTAAATTTGGACCTTTTGTCCCATAAATTTTAAACCTTTTTCCTAAAAAAATGTTGGGACTTTTTCTCTCCCAATAATTTAGGAATTTTTCCATGTAAATTTGTAACTTTTTACATAAATTTGGAACCTTTTTCCTCATAATTTTGAAAGTTTTTTCAAACTTCAAAACTTTCAAAGTTTTGAAGCTTTGAAAGTTTTTGAAAAACTTTCAAAGTTTTTTCCTGGTAATTAAAAAAAATTCCTTGCAAATTTGTGACATTTTACGTGTAATTTTTTTTCATTAACTATGGGGCTTTTTGTGTAAAATTGGACCTTTTTTCCCCATAAGTTTAGAACCTTTTTCCTAAGAATTTTTTGTATTTTCTTGCTCATAATTTTGGTAATTTTAAATGTAAATTTGGGGTCTTTTTATGTAAAATTGGTACTTTAATAACTGTAATTTTGGAACCTTTTTCCCATAAATTTTGAATCTTTTTTCTAATAGATTTTGGATTTGATGTAAATTTGGGACTTTTTTTTTTTGTATTCCTCATAATTTTGGTACTTTTTAACTGTAAATTTTGGACGTTTTTAACCTTTTTCCTTGTATTTGCAGCTTTTTTGTGATTAATTTGCAATTTTTTTTTTGCCTAAATTTCCTACTGTTTTCTTGTAAATTTGCAAATTTTTTCATGTAAATTTGGACTTTAATCATCATTTTGGAACATTTTTCCTTGTGAATTGAGGGGGGGGGGGGTTGCATACACGGCGTCCAGAAAGTCTTCACAGCGCTTCACTTTTTCCACATTTTGTTATGTTACAGCCTTATTCCATAAGGGATTAAATTCATTTTTTTCCTCAAAATTCTACATGCAATACCCCAGAATGACAATGTGAAAAAAGGTTTTTTGAGATTTTTACAAGTTTATTAAAAAACTAAGAAATCACATGTACATCAGTATTCACAGCCTTTGCCATGAAGCTCAAAACTGATCTCAGGTTCATCCTGTTTCCACTGATCATCATTGAGATGTTTCTCCAGCTTAATTGGAGTCCAGCTGTGGTAAATTCAGTTGATTGGACATGATTTGGAAAGTCACACACCTGTCTATAGAAGGTCCACAGTTGACAGTGCATGTCAGAGCACAAACCAAGCATGAAGTGAAAGGAATTGTCTGTAGACCTCCGAGACAGGATTGTCTCGAGGCACAAATCTGGGGGAGGGTACAGAAAAATTTCTGCTGCTTTGAAGGTCCCAATGAGCACAGTGGCTTCCATCATCTATAAATGGAAGAAGTTCAGAACCATCAGGACTCTTCCTAGAGCTGGCCGGCCGTCTAAACTGAGCGATTGGGAGAGAAGGGTCTTAGTCAGGGAGGTGACCAAGAACCTGATGGTCACTCTGTCAGAGCTCCAGTGTTCCTCTGTGGAGAGAGGAGAACCTACCAGAAGGACAGCCATCTCTGCAGCAATCCACCAATCAGGCTTGTATGGTAGAGTGGCCAGACAGGATCCACTCCTTAGTAAAAGGCACATGGCAGCCCACCTGGAGTTTGCCAAAAGGCACCTGGAGGACTCTCAGACCATGAGAAAGAAAATTCTCTGGTCTGATGAGACAAAGATTGAACTCTTTGGCATGAATGCCAGGTGTCATGTTTGGAGGAAATGGGCCAATACCATCCCTAGAGTGAAGCATGGTGGTGGCAGCATCATGCTGTGGGGATGTCTTTAAGCGGCAGAAACTGTGAGACTAGTCAGGATAGAGGGAAAGATGAATGCAGCAATGTACAGAGACATCCTGGATGAAAATCTGCTCCAGAATGGTCTTGACCTCAGACTGGGGCGACGGTTCATCTTTCAGCAGGACAGCGACCCTCAGCACACAGCCAAGATATCAAAGGAGTGGCTTCAGGACAACTGTGTGAATGTCCTTGAGTGGCCCAGCCAGAGCCCAGACTTGAATCCAATTGAGCATCTCTGGAGAGATCTGAAAATGGCTGAGCACCGACTCTTCCCACCCAACCTGATGGAGCTTGAGAGGTGCTGTAAAGAGGAATGGACCAAACTGCCCAAAGACAGGTGAGCCAAGCTGGTGGCATCATGTTCAGGAAGACTTGAGGCTGTAATTGCTGCCAAAGTTGCATCAACAAAGTATTGAGCAAAGGCTATGAATAGTTACGTTCATGTGATTTTTTTTTTTTTTTAAATTTTAATAAATTTGCAAAAATCTCAAAAAAAATAAATTCATGCTGTCATTATGGGGTATTTTGTGTAGAATTTTGAGGAAAAAATGAATTTAATCCCTTTTGGAATCAGGCTGTAACAGAACAAAATGTGGAAAAAGTGAAGCGCTGTGAAGACCTTCTGGATACACTCTGAATTTCATACTTGTTTTCTTGTAAAATTGCAGCATTTTTCATCTAAATTTGGACATTTTTCCTCATAAATTTAGAACCTTTTTCCTTATCAGTTTTAGACTTTTTCCCCCCTCATAATTTTGGTACTTTTTACATGTAAATTTTGGAGCTTTTTATGTAAAATTGGGACTTTATTAACTGTAATTTTTGAACTTTTTTCCTTGTAAATTTATGCATTTTTACACATAAATTTGGAACGTTTTCCTATAGCTCTAGAACCTTTTTTTTAATCAATTTTTGTATTCCTCATAACCACATTTGGTACTTTTTTTGATGAATTAGCAGTAGTTTTTGCATAAATTTCCTACTTTTTTTCTTGCAAATTTGCAGCTTTGTTCTGATGAGTTTATAAATATTTTTACATAAATTTCCTACTTTTTTCTGATGAATTTGCAGCTTTTTTTCTGATGAATTTGCAAATGTTTTTTGCAAAAACTTCCCACTTTTTCTTGTAAATTTGCCGCTTTTTCTGACGAATTTGCAAATATTTTTGATTAAATTCCTACTTTTTTCTTGTAAATTTGCAGCTTTTTTCTGTTGAATTTGCAATTTTTTGCATACATTTCCCAATTTTGTAAATTTGCAGGTTTTTTCATGTAAATGTGGACTTTTTTCCTTCTTAAATTTGCGTCTTTGTTCCTCATAAATTTGGGAGAGTTTGTCATACATTTAGCATGTTTGTGTTTTGCCAAAGTTGCACATTTCTTCCTGGTAAATTTGTGACATTTTTCCCTGTTAAATCTTAAACTTGGCTTCCTTACAGCTGCAGAACCCCTGTGATGTTGCTGTTTTTATCCCCGTTCCCCTGCAGGTGGAACCACGCCTTTAAGAACCAGATCACCACCCTGCAGAGCCAGGCCAAGAACCGAGCCAACCCCAACCGCAGTGAGGTCCAGGCCAACCTGTCCCTGTTCCTGGAGGCTGCCAGCGGCTTCTACACGCAGGTATGGCCCCCTCGGTCTGCCTCAGAGTGAGAAGATGTTCCAGTCAGACATCCAGTAGAATCATTTCTCCACATGTGTCATGGGGGGAAAAAAGTTTGAATTTTAGGAGAAATCTGTGAGATAAAAAGTGCAAATTTACAAGAAAAATTAGAAGTAAATTTATGACAAAATGTTCAAGATTCAAAGATTTTATCTGTCAGTACTACTGTACGTAGAATTGAAGTGGCGTTTCTCTGTCTTCAGTGGTGTGCACAACATAAGAGAAAGTAATACGGCTGTAGAACAACCGCATCGGTCTGTGTACAGTCATCCTACCTGCAGTGGAAACAGCAGTGAAAGGTGGTTCAGGCTGATCAGAGAAAAAAACTAATTCAAGAGAAAAAAGTTAGAAATTCTGCAGTAAATTACCCACCACGTACACACTCATGTGGTTCTTGATGGCAGTGGGAATGTGACTGGAAGCAGACCGTCAAAGCAAACTTTATAAAGCTCCAAATCACAACAGCCATCTGGAGTTGCTCTGCTGACAGTTCTCCTGTGAAGGTTCCAGTGGTCTGTGGTGGTGGTGGTGATGATGGTGGTGTTGTTCCAGCTGCTGCAGGAGCTGTGCACGGTGTTTAACGTGGACCTGCCCTGTCGGGTGAAGTCGTCTCAGCTGGGGATCATCAGCAATAAGCAGAACAACGGTAGCGGCGGTGGCGGCGGCATCGTCACCCCTCAGCCCAGCTCCTGCTCCTACATCTGCCAGCACTGCCTCGTTCACCTGGGGGACATCGGTCAGAAACCGTTATTATCTTTTCTCATCAGGGCTCGATCAGCATCTCTGTTGTGTTATACGTCTTTGGTTTGTAAATACTTGCATTAATTTTTCATATAATTGTTTTCAGCTCGTTATCGTAACCAGACCAGCCAGGCAGAGTCCTACTACCGACACGCTGCTCAGCTGGTTCCTTCTAACGGTCAGTCTCACTTGTTTGTGCTTTTTGTTTTCCCGACTGAATCAGCCTCTTTTTTTTTTCCTGATGAATGTAATCGTCCTGCAGGTCAGCCGTATAACCAGCTGGCCATCCTGGCGTCGTCTAAAGGAGACCACCTGACCACCATCTTCTACTACTGCCGCAGCATCGCCGTCAAGTTCCCCTTCCCAGCAGCCTCCACCAACCTGCAGAAGGCCCTGTCCAAGGCTCTGGAGAGGTAGCGCGTCTATCCGTCTGTCTATCTCAGGGATCCTCTTGTTCCAAAATGAAGACCTTAATTATCCTGAGAAAACACCAGTCCTTAAAGGCCAAATGTCACGTAATTTTTTTTTCTAAATGACAACGAATTTTGATAAAATACACATAGCTTAAACCAGATATTCATACCGGAGACCATATCACCCACCCGTATTTACATAATTGCACAAAATACACCAGGCGAAGGCCCCGCCTTGCTCGCTGGCTTGTGACAGCCAATCCAGACCGCGGCCATGATTTTGACGTCACAAGTTGTACCCTGGCTGCCCTGCCTATCCACATTCACACTTATCAACATTGGACAATCATGACGGAAAGTGACAGCGATTGTGAACAAATTAGTTTAGTTTTGTCTTTTTTTTTTTTTTGTCAGTGGTTCAGACAGTGACAGAGGCATAGAACCTTACAGGTTCGAGCCGTCCGAGACGGAATCAGATGCTTTGTCTGATGACAACAGTTCCGACGATGACCAGAGAGCAGAACCAGTGGAAAATGTCATTGAATTGGACATTAATCGCCTCCAGAATTGGGAAGCGGAAGGGGGTCTGTCGAGGGCGCCCCATAAATATTGATTTTTCGGAAGCCATTATTATTACAGTGGAGGAGAGCCGCTGCTGTCAAGAAATTGACCAGATCAATATGAGAATGGAGGCGCATACCTGTGAAGTGATACGTTTTCGCCGTATTTTAATACGGGGAAAATGTAATTTTAGCAAATACGGGCGTATTGCCATTTCTGTACGCCCAAAAGAAAAATATACGGGAAAAAAAATTGAGTGTGTTGAGGAACACGTCGTGTGTGTGACCCCCACAGCTAGGGGGCTGGCAGATCGCTCAGCGTGAGCTATTATCACTACAATGAGAAGTCATTAGGCTGATGGCCTCACACTTTCAACTGTCCTGCGGCTGCGGAACAGAGAGGAATCGCCTTCCAAATCCAGAATTCAGCTTTTTTTATTTTGAGCAGGACGCTGAGTTGTGTTGTTATTGTCAAATATCCATGAATCCTTAAAATATTTGACAATAACAACACGAATTACATTTAAAACATTTCCCAGAAAAGTGTCCCTTATTACCGAGCCGTCCCTTATAGCCCCGTTTTACGGTGCCATCCAGCAATATGATAGATGATTTATTTCTAAGGATAAAATTGTTGGTCATTGTTACGTTGGTAACGAGGGGTAACTAAGAACAAAAATAGTGATTTCCTTCCACAAACACAGGAAAAAAAACTGTATGTATTAAAAATATGCGGTGCCTCTTCCAGTCTCCATATAAACAATCATCGGGATACCCCAAGCATCAAACTAAGGTACAATCTATTTCGTCACTTCCGCCTTCTTCCCCAGGCGATTCCGGGGGCCGTGAGTAGGAACGTCAGGCCAAGCGCGGCAGTTTTAAATTAACGAATATTCCGGCGTTACTGAAGCATATGCACCAAGACCCGACCGGATCGGTTCCCTTTTATATCTAGTTTCAAGACATTTTAAGGACCCTGTTATGTGACATTTGGCCTTTAAATCCTTCATTTAAAGGTCTCAAACGGGTCTTTGATTGCACTTTTTTTCCACTTTCTAACAGCTTGCATCATCGCATCATTTTATTGATTTAATGTTTCTGACATATTTTGTTCAGAGAGAGACAGAAATCAACAAAAAAAATCCAGAAAAAACCTCAAGGGTTAGACAAGACAAAATTCATTTGCAAGAGCAGCACAAAGTCAGAAAAGAAAAGCAGAAACCAAAAATAAAAACCCACTAAAACAAGATCAGTAATATTTAAAATATGTACAAATTGTACTATATGCATCAGTATAAATAATATACAGTGGGGCAAAAAAGTATTTAGTCAGCCACCAATTGTGCAAGTTCTCCCCCTTAAAAGATGAGAGAGGTCTCCAATTTTCATCATAGGTATGCCTCAACTATGAGAGACAAAATGGGGGGAAAAAAATCCAGAAAATCACTTAGAAGGATTTTTAATGAATTAATTGGTAAATTCCTTGGTAAAATAAGTATTTGGTCAATAACAAAAGGTCATCTCAATACTTTGTTATATACCCTTTGTTGGCAATGACAGAGTTCGAACGTTTTCTGTAAGTCTTCACAAGGTTTTCAAACACTGTTGCTGGTATTTTGGCCCATTCCTCCATGCAGATCTCCTCTAGAGCAGTGATGTTTTGGGGCTGTCGCTGGGCAACACAGACTTTCAACTCCCTCCAAAGATTTTCTATGGGGTTGAGATCTGGAGACTGGCTAGGCCACTCCAGGACCTTGAAATGCTTCTTACGAAGCCACTCCTTCGTTGTCCGGGCAGTGTGTTTGGGATCATTGTCATGCTGAAAGACCCAGCCACGTTTCATCTTCAATGCCCTTGCTGATGGAAGGACGTTTTCACTCAGAATCTCACGATACATGGCCCCATTCATTCTTTCCTTTACACAGATCAGTAGTCCTGGTCCCTTTGCAGAAAAACAGCCCCAAAGCATGAATTTTCCACCCCCATGCTTCACAGTAGGTATGGTGTTCTTTCTCCTCCAAACACGACAAGTTGAGTTTTTACCAAAAAGTTCTATTTTGGTTTCATCTGACCATATGACATTCTCCCAATCCTCTTCTGGATCATCCAAATGCTCTCTAGCAAACTTCAGACGGGCCTGGGCATGTACTGGCTTAAAGGTGAACTGAACTGAACGGCACTGGGTGATAGTACATACAATTATAAAGATAATTTATCATTGGCACCCCCTCCACAAATCCCGGAATCTTGGAGGAAATCGCGATTTAGAATTTCCCACCCTGAAAAATCAGACAAATCCGCCGAAGCGCAGCCGGAGTTCCGCGTGACGTCACGAGTGTGACCCAGTCCTCATGTTTACCATTGCGAGCACGTCGACACTGGTTGTTTTTGGTGCATTTTGTCGTGATAGTCGACTACAAAACACTTCCAACACCTGGGAAGATCTGTTCAGTGGCCAAGGAAAGCTGTCATGGCGACGAAAGAAAAGAAAGGGGGAGGAAAAGCGACCGGGAAGCGATGCGTTTCTAGATATACAGTGATCCATCACTTATCGCGTTTAATGGGGACCAGAACCGACCGCGAAAAGTGAAAAACCGCGAAGTAGCGTCACCCCCCCCCCCCCCAAGGGCGTCACAAGCACTATTTTGCACAAAAAGGCACAAGAGAACAGCGAAAAGTGCCACTAAGCAACACGAGCGATAAAGAAGGCGCTCTGCAGGGAGAGAAGCTGGGTAAAACGTCTCGGCCAATCAGCTTGCGAGGTGAAACGTCTCGGCCAATCAGCTTGCGAGATTCCCGAGCGGTGAAGAGGTGGGCGGAGAGGAGTGGAGCGGTGGTCAGAGAGGTAGATTTTGAGCTGTGCGGGCTCTCCGTGTTGATACCTGATGTTCTAATGAGAAGGCAGGGAGACTACTTTAGAACATCAGGTATCAACACGGAGAGCCCGCTCTCCCCAGCTCCCCAGCCCGCTCGGGAATCTCGCAAGCTGATTGGCCGAGACGTTTTACCTCGCAAGCTGATTGGCCGAGACGTTTTATCTCGCAAGCTGATTGGCGGAGACGTTTTACCCAGCTTCGCTCCCTGCTGAGCGCCTATACCCAGCGAAGGAAGACCGCATTAAACGCGATAAGTGAGGGATAACTGTAATAAGTTGGAAAAATGCTGATGTTTTTTTTTCCCTTTCTTTTTTATTGTTAATTTTCCTTATCCTGACACCCCAAACATGCCAAAGTAAAGACTCACCATTCTGTATTCAATAAGCGACTCTCCACCCCATCACTGCTGCGGTCTGAGTTGGTGCCGGAATCCCCCGAAAATTCTGGCTCTAACCCGTACGGTTCGATGCCTCCCTTGCTCTCTTCCTGTTCACTTGACACTCCTGCATCCTCCTCTGTCTTGTCACCGATCCTGAATGCCTCTTCACTCTGAAAACTCTGGTGTTCTTGACTGCCGGAACTGCTATCATCTGCCATTGTTGTTTTGATAAGGCTCACACTCGTGACGTCACGCAGCGTCGTCTGCACTACTTCCGGTTTGTTTGGCACTGCCAGCCAGAGGCAAAAGTTTATCGGCTTATAGCTTGGCCATCGCACGGCCTAAACATTTCTTTTATGTGTTGAAAAATACAATAGGTAATAAGGAATTAATCTGCTATTCTACTTTTTTGGCAAAAAGGTGAGTTCAGTTCACCTTTAAGCAGGGGGACACGTCTGGCACTGCGGGATTTGAGTCCCTGGCGGCATAGTGTGTTACTGATGTAGCCTTTGTTACTTTGGTCCCAGCTCTCTGCAGGTCATTCACTAGGTCCCCCTGTGTGGTTCTGGAATTTTTGCTTACCGTTCTCGTTATCATTTTGACCCCACAGGGTGAGATGTTGCGTGATCAAGGGAGATTATCAGATCAAGGGAGATTATCAGTGGTCTTGTATGTCTTCCATTTTCTAATAATTGCTCCCACAGTTGATTTCTTCACACCAAGCTGCTTACCTATTGCAGATTCAGTCTTCCCAGCCTGGTGCAGGTCTACAATTTTGTTTCTGGTGTCCTTTGACAGCTCTTTGGTCTTGGCCATAGTGGAGTTTGGAGTCTGACTGTTTGAGGCTGTGGACAGGTGTCTTTTAGACTGATGACGAGTTCAAACAGGTGCCATTAATACAGGTAATGAGTGGAGGACAGAGGAGCCTCTTAAAGAAGAAGTTAGAGGTCTGTGAGAGCCAGAAATCTTGCTTGTTTGTAGGTGACCAAATACTTATTTTACCAAGGAATTTACCAATTAATTCATTAAAAATCCTTCAATGTGATTTTCTGGATTTTTTTTCTCATTTTGTCTCTCATAGTTGAGGAAAACCTATGATGAAAATTGGAGACCTCTCTCATCTTTTAAGTGGAAGAACTCGCACAATTGGTGGCTGACTAAATACTTTTTTGCCCCACTGTACATGCTATGTATACAGTGGAAAGTATTCACAGCACTTCACTTTTTCCACATTTTGTTCCATTACAGCCTTATTCCAAAAGGGGTTAAATTCATTTTTTCCTCAAAATTCTACACACAATACCCCATAATGACAATGTCAAAAAAGTTTGTTTTTTTTATTTTTTGCAGATTTATTAAAAATAAAAAACGAAGAAATCAGGTGTACATACAGTGGTGTGACTCATAGCTTTTGAATATTTCTAAGACTTGGCTACATCAGTGATTGTGCAAAATGAACTGCTCAAGACTCAATGGAGATTGAAACTGGTGATCTGAAATGAATGCTGAAATTATAAAAAAGTAATGGTATGTTGGAATTTTATTTCTATTATGGAATAGATAAAATTAACTGATTTTGATTTGATCAAGTGTTAAAGCATGTGATGGATAATGCTTGTTGGAATATTTTAGGAATGCTATCTTCTTGGAACATAAGTCAATATTATACAGTAATAAGTGGCATTCAGCTGTTTGTTTTATGTCATTTAAGCACAGTTCTGGTACTTAAAAATCATAAAAACCCAGGAGCTTCGGGGGGCTTCATCCCCCTTGCCTCCCCACACCAGGGCTCTGCCCTGGACCCAGGACCCCACTGGGGGACACAGTCCCCCAGATCCCCTGCTAAATTTTCAGATAATCTCCCCAACCCCAAATCACATCCCTGGTTCGTGTTGAAATTCTGAGCTTTCGGTATCGTTTTTTATGAGATTTTTATCGAAGGATCAGGAGTCATCAGTGCTAGAAATAGACAAAAGTGTCAAAAATAAGTTCCGATGGATTTGGCTTGAGAGAAAAGTGACGGTAAAGGTGAAAATTGGCTCAGAGTTCGACGAGGTAACAGAAACAGACAATTTCTGAAGAAACCAGAAAAGGAGATGAAGTTCAAAGTTCAGAGACTGACACAGCTTGCTGCCAAAAGGAAGAAAGTTTCACATTAGAAGTGACTTGGTGACCAGTGTAAATAGTGTAATAAACTCTTATAGAACTGTTAAATATGTTGGACTAAAGACAGTGAGACAACATTGAAGAAAAAGTAAGTTAACTTTTCATTAATAGTATTTCATTTTTTTTTTTATAATTTTTTCAGTCTAAATTACTTCTGTTTTACTGAAAACCTCTCAGCTTCAGGGGGGCTGCGCCCCCCATAAGTCAATCAACCAAATTAGATTTCAGCTGAAATCAGAATTTCCTGTTGCCATCCCTGTGAATCCGATTGAGATGCTGTGGCATGACCTTAAAAAGGCAGTTCATGCTCGAAAACTCTCCAATGTGGCTGAATTACAACAATTCTGCAAAGATGAGTGGGCCAAAATTCCTCCACAGCGCTGTAAAAGACTCATTGCCAGTTATCGCAAACGCTTGATTGCAGTTGTTGCTGCTCAGGGTGGCCCAACCAGTTATTAGGTTTAGGGGGCAATCACTTTTTCACACAGGGCCATGTAGGTTTGGATTTTTTCCCCCTTATATAATAAACACCTTCATTTAAAAACTGCATTTTGTGTTTACTTGTGTCATCTTTGTCTAATATTTAAATTAGTTTGATGATCTGAAACATTTACCGTATTTTTGGGACTATAAGGCGCACCGGATTACCGTGGGGCAAAAAAATATTTAGTCAACCACCAATTGTGCAAGTTCTCCCACTTAAAAGATGAGAGAGGTCTCCAATTTTCATCACAGGTATACCTCAACTATGAGAGACAAAATGAGAAAGAAAAAAATCCAGAAAATCACATTGTTTGATTTTTAAAGAATTTATTTGCAAATTACGGTGGAAAATAAGTATTTGGTCACCTACAAACAATATTTCTGGCTCTCACAGACCTGTAACTACTTCTTTAAGAGGCTCCTCTGTCCTCCACTCGTTACCTGTATTAATGGCACCTGTTTGAACTCGTTACCAGTGTAAAAGACACCTGTCCACAACCTCAAACAGTCAAGACTCCAAACTCCACTATGGCCAAGACCAAAGAGCTGTCAAAGGACACCAGAAACAAAATTGTAGACCTGCACCAGGCTGGGAAGACTGAATCTGCAATAGGTAAGCAGCTTGGTGTGAAGAAATCAACTGTGGGAGCAATTATTAGAAAATGGAAGACATACAAGACCACTGATAATCTCCCTCGATCTGGGGCTCCACGCAAGATCTCACCCCGTGGGGTCAAAATGATCACCGGAACGGTGAGCAAAAATCCCAGAACCACACAGGGGGACCTAGTGAATGACCTGCAGAGAGCTGGAACCAAAGTAACAAAGGCTACCATCAGTAACACACTACACTGCCAGGGACTCAAATCCTGTAGTGCCAGACGTGTCCCCCTGCTTAAACTAGTACATGTTCAGGCCCATCTGAAGTTTGCTAGAGAGCATTTGGATGATCCAGAAGAGGATTGGGAGGATGTCATATGGTCAGATGAAACCAAAATAGAACTTTATTGTAAAAACTCAACTTGTCGTGTTTAGAGGAGAAAGAATGCCGAGTTGCATCCAAAGAACACCATACCTACTGTGAAGCATGGGGGTGGAAACATCATGCTTTGGGGCTGTTTTTCTGCAAAGGGACCAGGACGACTGATCCGTGAAAAGGAAAGAATGAATGGGGCCATGTATCGTGAGATTTTGAGTGAAAACCTCCTTCCATCAGCAAGGGCATTGAAGATGAAACGTGGCTGGGTCTTTCAGCATGACAGTGATCAGAATCAGAATCAGATTTATTGCCATTGTTCATGTAGTACACAAACTAGGAATTTGTCTCGGTGCAATGCTGCAACATTAAAACATGATAAGATAAACTAAAAAACTAAAAAGCTAAACATGCAATAAGTGTAGAATAAGAATGAGTAATACTAGTCAAAGCAGTTTTAAATAAATTAGCAAGTAGTAGATATTGTGGAGTTCCACATAGTGCAGTCGGTAATGCAAAAAGAAAATGGTGATGATTGACATGAGTCTGGTTGAGCTGCTGTACATAGTGCACGAGAATCAATAAGTCACTTAATGTTCAGCAGTCTGATGGCAGAGGGGAAAAAGCTGTTCATGTGCCGGGAGGTTTTAGTCTGAATGGACCGAAGTCTTCTACCTGAGGGGAGGGGGGCAAACAGTACGTGACCAGGGTGTGAAGGATCAGCTATGATCCGGCCTGCACGCCTCCGGGTCCTGGAGATGTACAGGTCCTGGAGAGATGGGAGCTTGCAGCCGATCACCTTCTCAGCAGTGCGCACGATGCGCTGCAGCCTTAGTCTGTCCCTGGCAGTGGCTCCTGCGTACCACACGGTTATGGAGGAGATGAGGATGGACTCGATGATGGCCATGTAGAACTGGTGGGTAGCTTGATCTTCCTCAGCTGCCGCAGAAAGAACATCCTCTGCTGGGCCTTTTTGATGAGGGAGCTGATGGTTGGCTCCCATTTGAGGTCCCGAGTGATGGTGGTGCCCAAGAAGCGGAAGGAATCTGCAATGGTGATGGGAGAGCCTGTGATGGTGAGGGGGGGCAGGGGGGTTGTGACTTTCCTGAAGTCCACAATCATCTCCGCTGTCTTCAGAGCGTTCAGCTGCAGGTTGTTGTGGCTGCACCAGGACACCAGCTGGGCCACCTCTCTCCTGTAGACGGACTCGTCGCCGTTGGAGATGAGCCCGATGAGGGTGGTGTCGTCCGCAAACTTGATCAGCTTAACAGACTGGTGGGTGGAGGTGCAGGAGTTGGTATAAAGGGAGAAGAGTAGGGGGGAAAGTACACAGCCCTGGGGTGATCCGGTGCTGATGCTAACAGAGTCTGAGACAGACTTCCCCAGCCGCACATGCTGCCTCCGGTCCATCAGGAAGTCGGTGATCCACCTGCACAGGGAGTCAGGCACGCCGAGCAGGGACAGCTTGTCCTGGAGCAGAGCGGGGCGGATGGTGTTGAATGCAGAGCTGAAGTCCACAAACAGGATCCTGGCGTAGGTTCCCGGGGAGTCCAGGTGCTGCAGGATGGAGTGGAGGGCCAGGTTGACTGCGTCGTCCACAGACCTGTTGGCAGGTAGGCAAACTGCAGCGGGTCCAGGAGGGGAGTGGTGATGGACTTGAGGTGGGGCAGGACCAGGCGCTCAAGGGACTTCATGACTACAGAGGTGAGCGCTACAGGTCTGTAGTCGTTAAGTCCAGTGATCCGTGGCTTCTTGGGGACAGGGATGATGGTGGAGAATTTGAGGCAGGTCGGCACGTGGCATTGCTTAAGGGAGGTGTTAAAAATGTCTGTGAAGACAGGAGCCAGCTCTTTCGCACAGTGTCTCAGGGTGGAGGGAGACACGCTGTCCGGACCGGGGGCCTTGCGCGGGTTCAGTCTGGAGAACTGTCTGTGCATGTCCTGCTCACTGATGACAAGGGCAGGGGGGGAGGAGGAGGAGGAGGGGACCGCTTTTGATGAATTACGGACCGAGGAGGCTGTGGAGCTGGGGGGAGGGGGGGAGTTGGACACAGCTGACGAGGTGTCGAAACGGGCGTAATGATCCCAAACACACCACCTGGGCAATGAAGGAGTGGCTTCGTAAGAAGCATTTCAAGGTCCTGGAGTGGCCTAGCCAGTCTCCAGATCTCAACCCCATAGAAAATCTTTGGAGGGAGTTGAAAGTCCGTGTTGCCCAGCGACAGCCCCAAAACATCACTGTTTTAGAGGAGATCTGCATGGAGGAATGGGCCAAAATACCAGCAACAGTGTGTGAAAACCTTGTGAAGAGTTACAGAAAACGTTTGACCTCTGTCATTGCCAACAAAGGGTATATAACAAAGTATTGAGATGAACTTTTGTTATTGACCAAATACTTATTTTCCACCATAATTTGTAAAAATTTAAAAATTATTAAAAAATTATTTTATAAATTATTACTTTAAAAATCCTTCAATGTGATTTTCTGGATTTTTTTTCTCATTTTGTCTCTCATAGTTGAGGCATGCCTATGTTGAAAATTGGAGACCTCTCTCATCTTTTAAGTGGGAGAAGTTGCACAATTGGTGGCTGACTAAATACTTTTTTGCCCCACTGTATAAGGCGCAATATCAATGAACGGTCTATTTGATGGTCTATTTTCATACATAAGGCACACCAGATTATAAAGCGCATTAAGTCGTTTGAATGGAATCATTTTGACATGTGCACGTCGACATTTCGACATTTCAAAAATAGTAGAAGAAGCAACTTCCGGTGTTAGCAAGCCCCACTTCATGTTGAAATGGACCTGTATTGTGTTATTCAGACTGTACTTTTGCTTCTGCTGGTCTCGGTAATGAAGCTACAAGTACATACTTCTGCATATGATGAACAGAGGGAGACAGCAGGACGATACAGACCAGTTTTGTTTTACTCCCGCTATGTTTTTCGCGAGCTGCTGCTAAGGCGGAAATACGTCATGTCGACGTGCGGCTGGTGTACAGACATGCGCAGTAAACATATTTTCTGCCCTACGTTTGGCAGTGTTTTCATGCGCACCATTCCGATTAACAATCGGCATAACCCACCCCTCTCAATCAGAACGAAATTTTGATCCGAATGAGCGTTATTGGGTTAGAATATTCAGATTGTCATGTTTACATAAAGCATTTTTATTCCAATCAGGCTTTTAATCCGGTTACTTGTGTCCATGTAAACATAGCTGAGTTTAACAGTTGGGCGATTTCGGCATCAAGCATGCCCGGATCCCTCTCGTCATTATCCAAGTCTCGTGTTGCTGTTATTTAGCTGTTCAGTGATGATTCCGGCCTTTGTGGAAGCTCGGACGACACTTGAGACTGATACCTTAACCCAGGCATCCACGATCCATTAGCAGATAGTGGCGTAACCCGCTAGCAATTTAACTTTGAACGACCTGTTGACACCAATATCTAGCGGTTGGAGTTCTTTGGTTAATCCACCGAAAAATGATGGCAAGCTCTGAATTAGTTTGCTTCACTTGGGTTTTGACAGTATTGGTGAGATGGGCGCGCATGGAGTGGCAGATCAATAGGGATGGAGATTTGTGGAAAAAGCCATCCGGCCATTATGCTGAAGCACATATTACTCCACGAAGCTCCTGACTACTGTAATGCTCCCGACAATCCATCAAGCGGTTCGGCTTCATAGCTTACCAAAGTCGTACTAAAACATTTTTGACAGATTTTTGAGTGCCGTGTACCACATAAAATCGGTTCGAGGTCATTAAGCTGCACGGTGGCGCAGTGGTTTAGCACTGTGACAGCACAGTTTTACCCTCGGCCGGGGGATCGCGGGGATCATGAGATCGTGGGTTCGATCCCAGCCCCCGACCAACAGTGAGCTGTGTGGAGTTTGCATGTTCTCCCCGTGTTGCGCGGGTTTACTCCGGGATTTCTCCGGTTTCCTCCCGCACACCAAAAACATGTAGGTTTAGGGCGCTCGCGCACGCAGCGACCAGCAGCCAGTGGCTTGTCACCAGACTGCAAACCAAGTCTACCTACGGGTACAAATAAGTAACAAAAAAAAAAAAAAAATAAAAAAAAAAAATAAGCACAACCAGAATTAATACATAAGGCACACCGGATTATAAAGCGCACTGTCAATTTTTGAGAAAATTAAAGGATTTTAAGTGCGCCTTATGGGCCAAAAAAATATGGCAAGTGTGACAAACATTAAAAAAAAAGAGAAATCAGAAAGGGAACAAACACTTTTTCACACCACTGTAACTATTCACAGCCTTTGCTCAATACTTCATTGATGCACCTTTGGCAGCAATTACAGCTTCAAATCTTTTTGAATATGATGCCACAAGCTTGGCACACCTATCTTTGGGCAGTTTGGCCCATTCCTCTTTGCAACACCTCTCAAGCTCCATCAGGTTGGATGGGAAGCGTTGACAGACATTTTCAGATCTCTCCGTAGATGCTCAATTGGATTCAAGTCTGGGCTCTGGCTGGGCCACTCAAGGATATTCACAGAGTTGTCCTGAAGCCACTCCTTTGATATCTTGGCTGTGTGCTTCGGGTCGTTGTCCTGCTGAAAGATGAACTGTCACCCCAGTCGGAGGTCAAGAGCACTCTGGAGCAGGTTTTCATCCAGGATGTCTCTGTACATTGCTGCATTTATCTTTCCCTCTATCCTGTCTAGTCTCACAGTTCCTGCCACTGAAAAACATTCCCACAGCATGATGCTGTCACCGCCATTGTGGTGGTTATGAACGATGCTTCCACCCACCGCACCTGTTCTTCTGCTCAAAACTGAGCTTAGGTGCATCCTATTTCTACTGATCATCATTGGGATGTTTCTACATCTTAATTGGAGTCCAGCTGTGGTAAATTCAGTTGAATGGACATGATCTGGAAAGGCACACACCTGTCAATGTAAGGTCCCACAGTGACAGTGCATGTCAGAGCACAAACCAAGCATGAAGTGAAAGGAATTGTCTGTAGACCTCCGAGACAGGATTGTCTCGAGGCACAAATCTGGGGAAGTACAGAAAAATTTCTGCTGCTTTGAAGGTCCCAATGAGCACAGTGGCCTCCATCATCCATAAACGGAAGAAGTTCAGAACCACCAGGACTCTTCCTAGAGCTGGCCGGCCGTCTAAACTGAGCGACTGGGAGAGAAGGGTCTTAGTCAGGGAGGTGACCAAGAACCTGATGGTCACTCTGTCAGAGCTCCAGTGTTCCTCTGTGGAGAGAGGAGAACCTTCCAGAAGGACAACCATGTCTGCAGCAATCCACCAATCAGGCCTGTATGGTAGAGTGGTCAGACAGAAGCCATTCCTTAGTAAAAGGCACATGGCAGCCCACCTGGAGTTTGCCAAAAAGGCACCTGAAGGACTCTCAGACCATGAGAAAGAAAATTCTCTGGTCCGATGAGACAAAGATTGAACTGTTTGGCATGAATGCCAGGCGTCATGTTTGGAGGAAACCAGGCACTGCTCATAACTACGCCAAAGGTGGTGGCAGCATCATGCTGTGGGGATGTTTTTCAGTGGCAGGAACTGAGAGACTAGTCAGGATAGAGGGAAAGATGAATGCATCAATGTACAGAGACATTCTGGATCAACACTTGCTCCAAAGCACTCTTGACCTCCAAATGGGGCGGCGGTTCATCTTTCAGCAGGACAACGACCCTCAGCACACAGCCAAGATATGAAAGGAGTGGCTTCAGGACAACTGTGTGAATGTCCTTGAGTGGCCCAGCCAGAGCCCAGACTTGAATCCAATTGAGCATCTCTGGAGAGATCCGAAAATGGCTGTGCACCAATGTTTCCCATCCAACCTGATGGAGCTTGAGAGGTGTTGCAAAGAGGAATGGGCCAAACTGCCCAAAGATAGGTGTGCCAAGCTTATGACATCATGGTAAATGATAAATGGCATTCACTTACATAGCGCTTTTATTCTCATCTCTTGATGACCAAAGTGCTTTACACATCCTGCTATCCACCCATTCACACACACATTCACACTGATGGCGGCAGTCATATTCAAAAAGACTTGAAGCTGTAATTGCTGCCAAAGGTGCATCAACAAAGTATTAAGCAAAGGCTGTGAATACTGATGTATGTACATGTGATTTCTTAATTTTTTATTTTTAATAAATTTGCAAAAATCTCAAACTTTTTTTCATGTTGTCATTATGGGGTATTGTGTGTATAATTATGAGGGGAAAAATGAATTTAATCCCTTTTGGAATAAGGCTGTAACATAACAAAATGTGGATAAAGTGAAGCGCAGACTTTCCAGATGCTGTGTATATAAATGTTGATTTTAACATATTACATGCTTACTTATATACAGATTTATTTTAATATATGTTTGACATTGTAGCTGCTACTGAGTGATTGCTGCTAAACAGAATTTAATTTTATCTTGGTGTGCAGTGCCTAAAGTTTCTTCTTCTTCAAATATTACAAGAACATAATATAAACTGTGACATCTTAACTGCACACATAGGTCAGGTTTTATGCTGAATCACTTTACCTGCATTACTCCCGTTGCATGGACCTGTCCTGGGGCTTTTTGTCTCTCGTTGCACTTAATGGATTTTTTTTCTTTCTCTCTCTTTGGGTGGTTGAATAAAATGAAAATCAAGTGACCAAAATGGAAGTAAAAATCTACGGCTGACTTCCGGTTATGGCTGCCACGTAGGACGGACGTGTCTCGCTCTGCTCTGCTCCTGGAAAAAAAAAAATCGGCAAATAACTCTCTCATTTGGGACAGAACGTATCCCAGCATTTGGGCGAAGATATGTCGGCGAAGCCTAAGGCTGGAAAACCAGGAAAAGGAAAAAGCGAGCCGCCGAAACAGTCCAAATTAACGGACTTTCAGGTCTGTGACGCAGCAAACAAAACTCCATATATGGCGGAGGAGGCTGGCAACGCTGCGATATCTGCGGGGAATGGCGCAGATGCGCTGATGGCTGCCATGAGTTCAATGAGAGCGGACTTTTCCTCTAGATTTGATGGGATTATGACAGCGTTGGAAGGAATAAGAAAGGAATTGGGTGACTGTGTAGAACGAACGGCGCAGATGGAGCTCCGTCTCGCTAGTGCTGAAGATGACGTCACCCGTCTTCAATTAAAGATGCGCACTTTGGAAAAAAAAAATAAATCTCTGGAAGATAATATTTTGGATTTGGAATCTCGGTCGAGACAGAATAATTTGAGGCTGGTGGGTCTTCCAGAGGAATCAGAAGGTCGGGACGTATGTTCCTTTCTGGAAAAGTGGATTCCGGAGGTGCTGGGCAGCGAGGAGTTGCAATCAGCAGTGATTCTGGAAAAAGCACATCGTATTGGCCCACGGAGAGATAAGGGACCGCCGAGGACCTTAATTATGAAGTTTCTTAGCAACAGAGACAGGATGAAGATCTTCAACGCTGCACGAGCTAAAAAAGGAGAGATTAAACACCAGGACCAGCAGGTGCGGTTCTACCCAGATTTGGCCACAGGAATCCAGCAATTGAGGAAGCAGTTTGATCCCGTACGTAAGGAGCTGCGCAACCTTGGGATTCGTCATGGTGTAATCTATCCTGCGAGACTGCTGACCACGTATGAGGGCAGAACCCACATCTTCAAGACCCCAGAGGAGGCGCAGGAGTTCATCAAGAAGATCAAAGAAGAAGAAGAGACTGGTGGGAGCTAAGCATGAACAAAATATAAGGTAGAATAATTAAGCATTTGCACAGGCATCTGACTGACTTGAAGTAAATAGTAAGTTTACAAAATATAGATTGTATTATATATTAAAAAAACAAAACAAAAACAAAACAAACAAAAAAAAAATAATTAAAAAAAAAAAAAAACTATGATGTACAAAGTTGTTAAAAATTTTGGAGTTAAGTTGGAAAACTACAGAGGAGAGTTAATGTTACGTCATTAAAAGCAGTAGAGTTAGGGTGATTGGGAGGATGAAGAAGGAGTGGCTTAGGCTGTTCCCCGTGGGTGTGGAACGGTCGATGGCTATATCGGGAGACAGAATTTTTCTTTTGATTTTGGGGGGTTTGCCACAAGTGTGGGAAGGGGAAATTTGTTTGTGTGTAGTTTGTAGGATGAATGTTCAACCACTCATGTTTTTGCTTCTCTGTATGAGCATGTTTACACTGCAAGGTAATCCCAAACTCTCTATTGATCATGGACCAAAGTGTTAATCTTAATTTAACTTCATGGAATTGCAGAGGTCTACAAAATTTAAAAAAACTTAAACAAGTTATGAATAAAATAAAGGACATGGGTTCAAGAATTGTGTTTTTACAAGAAACTCATCTGATAGAGGAGGATGTTAAAAGAATTAGGAGTAGATGGCAGGGAAGTGTATTCACCTCTTCATTTTCATCCCGAGCCAGGGGAGTTATGACTCTCATACATAAATCAGTTCCTTTTCAAGTGAAAAATGTAATTGGAGACAAATTTGGAAGATATGTAATCATTCAAGGTTCTTTGCTATTAGAAAATATAAATCTTGTGAACTTATATGGTCCCAATATAGATGATCAGAAGTTCTTTGCTAATTTATTTCTCATCTTATCATCACTTACAGGGCAACATATAATAGCAGGGGATTTTAATTGTACATTGAATCCAGGTGTGGATAGATCAACAGGACTGGACTGTACGCACATTGGATGTAGGATGACTATTAATCATTTTATGAAAGAATTGAGATTGTTAGATATATGGAGAGAAATGAAACCACAAGTTAAAGCCTATTCTTGTTATTCCAGTACCTACAAGACATTCTCACGTATTGATTATTTTTTGATTTCCACAGAATTAAGGTCCAAGATTCAAAACTGCTTTTATGATAACATCGTGATCTCTGATCATGCACCCTGTTGTCTAATATATGTAGATAAAAAATTGACAAAGGAATCAGGTAGATGGCAATTTCAGCATAAATGGCTTCAGGATGAGGAATTTGTCAAGTATATAGAAAAACAGATAGACAAGTTCTTTGACATCAATACTACACAAACATCAGCATGTGTAAAGTGGGAGGCTTTCAAAGCTTTTATTAGGGGACATATTATTAGTTATACAGGATCAAAATCTAAGAAGACTCGAGAGGAGAGAGCTAAATTGGAACATAAAATAAAAAGTCTTCAGGAAAAAGTGTATGCAGGAAGTGACCCAAGGTTGGAGAATGAATTACTGATTTTGAGAGCTGAATACGACAAAAAATCAGCGAATAGAGCTGCCTCGAGTCTTCTAAGATTGAAACAATCTTTTTATGAACAAGGTGAAAAATCAGGAAAATTATTAGCATGGCAGATTAAACAATTGGAAATTAAAACACCAATTACCAGTATTATAAGTAACGGACAGGTAGTTATAGATCCTTTAGAAATTAATAGAGCCTTTAGAGATTACTATGAAAAATTATATGATATCAAAAATGAACCTGATTTAACAAAACTAAATGGGTTTTTGAACGAACTATCTATACCGTGTATACCAAATGAAAACAGGGAGATATTGGAGTCTAAAATTAGTCAAGAAGAAGTTGGGCTAGCCATTGATAATATGAAATCAGGAAAAAGTGCAGGACCAGATGGTCTTCCAGTTGACCTTTATAAAAAATTTAAGAATAAATTAATAAAACCTTTTTTGGAAATGGTTTTAGAAGCATTTCAAAATAATAATTTACCATCATACATAAATAATGCCTTAATTATACTGCTGCCAAAACCAGGTAAGCCCTCTAATAAATGTGAAAATATGAGACCAATAAGCCTATTAAACGCCGACCTTAAGATAATCTGTAAAATTTTAGCAAGACGAATACAAGAAATTTTACCAAATATTATTAATCGAGATCAGAATGGCTTTATAAAGGGTAGACAAGGCTTCCATAATGTAAGAAGACTATTTAATATTATTTATTTTAATAAAGAAGCACCGGATACAGCTCTCCTATCATTGGACGCCGAAAAGGCCTTTGATAGAGTTGAATGGCCCTTTCTTTTTGAAGTCCTACAAAGGTTTGGACTTGGAAATAATTTCATAAAATGGGTTCAAATAATATACAATAATGCTACAGCAGAAATCCTAACAAATAACAATATTTCAAAACCAATAAAAATCAATAGAGATGTCGACAAGGCTGTCCACTTTCACCTTTACTGTTTACTATGGCAATTGAACCTTTAGCGATAGCGATACGCTTACATTCACAAATATATGGAATTAAAGTTGGACCAACAGAACATAAAATCTCCCTGTACGCCGATGATATAATTTTGTTTATGTCGAATCTAAAAAAATCAATTCCAACCTTGTTGAATTTAATAAAGAATTTTGGGGAAATATCAGGATATAAAATAAATAAAACTAAATCTTCAATATTAATTGTCTTTTGAAGAGCTGAGGATCAAATTTAATCTCAATAGAACACATTTTTTTAAATATCTTCAACTTAGAAACTTTATTCGATCAAATCAAAATAAAGCTCTCACTCGACCTATTTATTCATCCTTGGAAAAAAATGATGATGAAAGATAGTAAAAGAAAGGGTATTATTTCAGAGTTTTATAACTCATTGACACTATCTTCAAGTGAAAATTCACTGAAAAGATTAAACTACTGGAAAGAAGATCTGCAAATTGAAATTTCGGAGGAACAATGGGAATTGGCTTGTACAGAAGCTCAAACCAAATCAATAAATGCACGCCTTAAATTGATACATTTCAAATGGTTAATGCGGATGTATGTTACACCGGAGGAGTTAAATAGATATAACAAAAATATACCAGATACATGCACAAAATGCATGGAAAGTAAAGGAACCCTATTTCATTGTTTATGGGAATGTAGATTAATAAGAATGTTTTGGGAAGAGGTGAGGGGTAACAATTGAAAAAATAATCTCAAAACAAATCATACTGAATCCTAAACTGTTTTTGTTGGGTCTGTACCCAGAAAAGCATAATTTTAATAAAAGTGAAAGAACATTCATAGACCTCAGTTTGCTTAATGCCAAAAAATGTATTGCACTATTATGGAAAAAGACTCATAGACCAGATGTGACTCAGTGGTTAAGACAGATGTTAACAAACCTTCCATTAGAAAGAATAACATATATACTGAAATCAAAGGAAATTGTGTTTGAGAATATATGGAGACCTTTTATTGATTATGTAAAAAATTTAAACATAACTCTTGAAGAAGAAGGTGAATGATGTGTGTGGACCTTGTAAATTCCAAACTGGTGAACATAATATGTATACTTATGTATTGGATTGTCTAGACTAAACAGAGGAGCATTGTTGAAGACTTGATTTTGTTGGTGGTTGTTGGTGTTTTTAGTGCATTTTTTTTTTTTTTTGTAGTACTTTAGCGTTAGTGTTGATTGTTTGTATCATGTTTGTTAAAAAAAAAAAAAAGGTTCAATAAAGATATTGTGGAAAAAAAAAAAATCTACGGCTACTTTGAGCTGCACGTTGTTCAACGTTAATACCGCTCCAGTGGTATTGTTGACATGCGGAAAAAATGCAAGCAGATTATCTACACTGCTGCACCGTTTTTTTTTTTTTTTTTAAACATGACAGTAGTCTGAAACAGAAAGTGAAATTTAAATATTTCCGCTCAACTGGACACGGTCTGACTTTGGAGCAGCAACTTCCTGCCATGTTTGTTTTAGTGTTTCTATGCGGTCTGACGTCGTCACGCAGATGATCACCAAACTCACTCACGGTGACCCTCAGGTGGGTCTGCAATCAGGTTGAGGTCAAGGTCAAAGATCACGAGATCTGAGCACCCCTGGATGATTCCATCAGCTCGGCGGGAACTTCTCCATCACTGACAGTCAGGTGTCTTGAGCCAAATATAAGTCATGTTGGCCCCCAAAGTAAGTTCTGGGATCTTTAAGCTTTTAACATGAACATTTGTCTTAAAGAATGACTGAAAGCATCAGTGGTGGACAGGAGTGTGGTTTCACTGGATGATAGCATGTGACCGATCCCTGGAGGACAATAAGACCAGAAACGTACATGAATGAGTGGATAAACTGTTAGCTTCTGCTCGCAGCCTCGGTTTCTGGTTTGGGAAAATAAAAGTTTAACTAAGCTAAAATAACATCTAAAAACAAAATATCTGGTCAGGCGTTGTTAGATGAACAAGAATTCCTGTGTGTGTGTGTGGGGGGGGTTATAAAATTACGATCAAAACCAGCTGGATCCAGGTGGCCTGTCTATCACCTGCTCCACACTGATGCAGGCTGTCTCGGGGACGATGATGAACCCATACCGCCGAGCACGCTAGTGCTAACAGTTCATAGTGGAATCATGGCTAAAATCTAACAATAAGTCTGAATGATGAAAGAAATATTATGGACTGTGGAACAGTGGCCACGGTTACATGTGCAAAATTTCATCAATCTGATTACCAATTCAGATCAGAATTTTAATGTTTACATGGATCCTAAAAAAGCTGATCCAATTAGGACATGCGTTTCCATGTGTCAAACGTTTGAACGGAATAAATCATTTTGACATGCACACGTCGACATTTCGACATTACGAAAATAGTAAAAGAAGAAGCAAATTCCGGTGTTAGCAAGCCCCGCTTCGTGTCGAAATGGACCTGTATTGTGTTATTCAGACTGTACTTTTGCTTCTTCTGGTCTCCGTAATGAAGCTACAAATACGTACTTCTGCATATGGCAAACAGGGAGAGAGCAAGACGATACAGACCAGTTTTGTTTTACCCGCTATGTTTTCCGCTAGCTGCTGCTAAGGTGGAAATACGTCACGTCGACGTGCGGCTGGTGTACAGACATCCATCCATCCATCCATCCATCCATCTTCTACCGCTTTTCTGGAGGTCCGGGTCACGGAGGCAGCAGATCAAGCAGAGGAGCCCAGACTTCCCTCTCCCCAGCCACCTGTTCCAGCTCTTTAGAGAGGATATCAAGGCGTTCCCAGACCAGCTGGGAGACATAGTCTCTCCATCGAGTCCTGGGTCTGCCCCGGGGTCTCCTCCCAGTGGGACGTGCCTGAAACACCTCAAGTGGGAGGCGTCCAGGAGGCATCCTAATCAGATGCCCATACCACCTCAACTGACTTCTTTCAATGTGGAGGAGCAGCGGTTCTACTCTGAGCCTCTCCCAGATGACTGAGCTCCTCACCCTATCTCTGAGGGTGAGTCCAGCAATCCTACGGAGAAAGCTCATTTCAGCCGCTTGTATCCGCGATCTTGTTCTTTCGGTCATTACCCAAAGCTCGTGACCATAGGTGAGAGTAGGAACGTAGATTGACTGGTAAATCAATAGCTTTGCCTTAGTACTAAGCTCCCTCTTCACCACAACAGACCGGTACAACGTCCGCATCACTGCAGATGCTGCTCCAATCCGTCTGTCAATCTCTCGCTCCATTTTCCCCTCACTCGTGAATAAGACCCCAAGATACTTAAACTCCTCCACTTGGGGCAGGATCCTGTCCCCAACCCAGAGAGGACAATCCACCTTTTTCCGGCTGAGGACCATGGACTCGGACTTGGAGGTGCTGATTCTCATCCCAGCCGCATGACACCCTCCATTCCCTGGCTGCGCCTAGAAATCCTGTCCATAAAAATTGTGAACAGGATCGGTGACAAAGGGCAGCCCTGGCGGAGTCCAACTCTCACTGGGAATGGCTCCGACCGAGTGTTGGCAATACGAACCAAACTCTCACAACGGTCGTACAGAGACCGAATAGCTCGTAACAAAAAGCCCGATACCCCATACTCCTGAAGCACCCCCCACAAAAAACCACGAGGGACGCGGTCAAATGCCTTCTCCAAGTCCACAAAACACATGTAAACTGGTTGGGCAAACTCCCACGAACCCTCAAGGATTCTCGAGAGGGTAAAGAGCTGGTCCGATGTGCCACGGCCAAGACGAAAACCACATTGCTCCTCCTGAATCCGAGGTTCGTCCAACGGCCGGACTCTCCTCTCCGGTACCTTGGCATAGACCTTCCCAGGGAGGCTGAGGAGTGTGATCCCTCTAAAGTTGGAGCACACCCTCCGGTCCCCTTTTTTTGAAGAGAGGAACCACCACCCCGGTTTGCCATGCCAAAGGCACTGCCCCCAACCTCCACGCAATGTTGCAGAGGCGTGTCAACCATGACAGCCCAACAACATCCAGGGCCTTGAGGTACTCAGGGCGAATCTCGTCCACCCCTGGCCACCAAGGAGATTTTTAACCACCTTGGCGACCTCAGCCCCTGTGATAGGCAAGTCATCCCCCTCGTCCCCAACCCTGCTTCCTCTGTGGAAGGCGTATCAGTGGGATTGAGGAGATCCTCGAAGTATTCCTTCCACCGCCCGACGATATCCCCAGTCGAAGTCAACAGTGTCCCATCCGCCCCATACACAGTGTGGACGGGGAGCTGCTTTCCCCTCCTGAGCCGCCGGACAGTTTGCCAGAATCTCTTTGAGGCCGACCGAAAGTCTTGCTCCATGGCCTCACCAAACTCCTCCCATACCCGAGTTTTTGCTTCAGCAACCACCCGAGCTGCACTCTGCTTGGCCTGCCGGTACACCTCAGCTGCTTCGGGAGTGCCACAAGCCTTCCAAGCTTGATAGGACTCCTTCTTCAGCTTAATGGCCCCCCTCACCACTGGTGAGACATGCATAGTAAACACATTTTCTGCCCTACCTTCAGAAGAAGTGTTTTCATGCGCACCATTCAGATTAACAATCGGCATAGCCTGTCCCTCTCAATTGGAATGAAGCTTTGATCCAAATGAGCGTGATCGGGTCAGAATATTCAGATTGGTGCCATGAAGATTTTTATTCCGATCAGGTTTGTAATCCGGTTACTTGTGTCCATGTAAACATAGCCAGTGAAGCAGAACTTAGAGATGCTGTTTAATCAGAAATTTTCCACAGAATCACAATAGCGTGGTGTTTGTGTGTGTGTGTGTGTGTGTCTCCACAGCCGTGACGAGGTGAAAACCAAATGGAGTGTGTCCGATTTCATCAAAGCCTTCATCAAGTTCCACGGCCATGTCTACCTGAGCAAGAGTCTGGACCGGCTGGATGCCCTGAGGGACCGGCTGGAGGAGCACTTCCAGGTCTGTCTACTATGTTTCTTCCTTTGAAAAGTCTGTCTAGGAATGATCCGTCCACCATGTTTTTCCTCCTCTTAAAAAGTCTGTGTGGGAATGGTGCATCTGTGGAGGAAGGATGTGACGAGACACAAGAGCTGTCAGTTCAGAACTTTATTCAACTCCCAACAACAAGACTAATCTCTGGTGCCAAGGTGCATACATTTATATCTCTTGCTTCCTCCCCCTTGGCGCACACATTTACATCTTCTGCCCCAGGCACATACTGTACATTTAC
Organism: Pholidichthys leucotaenia; assembly: GCA_020510985.1. Classification (NCBI taxonomy): domain Eukaryota; kingdom Metazoa; phylum Chordata; class Actinopteri; order Cichliformes; family Pholidichthyidae; genus Pholidichthys; species Pholidichthys leucotaenia. The sequence goes on along the minus strand of JAJAQF010000043.1, from coordinate 327,074 downwards.
ACCTTTTCCCCCCTCCCCCTACTTTCCAAGTCACTGAGTGAGAGTGGAACCTCCTGGTGGTCCACCACTCAGCCCCCCCCACCCGAACACCCAGAAGGGGCCTTACCAGTCCAGTACCTTGGGCTTGAGCAATTGCACGTAACAGATGTAACGTGGAGCATCCGGGCCGACTGAGGGGCCTTCCGGTCAAGGTGGGGAGGGAAAAGACTTGGTCTCCGGCGAACAGTCCTCTGAAGGGGGAAAAGGTGTGTGTGTGTGGGGGGGGACTCGGTCTCCGGCGAACAGTCCTCTGAAGGGGGAAAAGGTGGGGGCTGAAAAGACTCGGCCTCTGGCGAACAGCTCTCTGAAGGGGGAAAACCAACCTGTGAACCCACCGCTGGTGGGCATCCACGCCGGCGAGCCTGGGCCAGCACCACCTGTTCATCTGCCAACACATAAGCGGGCTTAAGTCTGTCTATACCGATGGTTTCCCTGCGTCGCCCAAAATCCAACACAAAATGTTTTGCCCCTGTTTCCAAAACTCTGAAAGGGCCATCATACGGCAGGCGCAGCGGGGTTCTGTGGGCATCGTGTCTGACAAAAACAAACTCTGCATTCTCCAAATGCTTCGGAACAAAAGTGTGGGGAAATGGTGCACTGGCCCCAGAACGCCACTTGCCTCTGCCCTAGGAAAAAGCAGGGATGGCAATTTTCCGCCGATCCGCGGATTTCCGCCAATTTATGATTTTAGTGAAAATCAACACGATTACATAAGCGCTCGGCACTTCCCCGAGTGACAGTGTCCCGCGATAACCCGGATGTTATGTACTCATGCTACTGCTGTAAACGGCCCTGTGATTGGATAGTTGCAAATGATTGGACCAATCAAATGGCTCGTTGTTGCTTTGTCAAAAATTTATGGCAGTGTGTTCGTGTTGGAATTCCGCCAATTTATTTTCAAATTGATCATTCCTGTGAATCGTCTAAATGTCTGAAGGGAGTAGTACACACCGTTGTAGGAAATCTTCAGTTTCTTGGCAATTTCTCGCATGGAATAGCCTTCATTTATAAGAAAAAGAATAGACTGTCAAGTTTCACATGAAAGTTCTCTTTTTCTGGCCATTTTGAGCGTTTAATCAACCCCACAAATGTGATGCTCCAGATACTCAACCTGCTAAAAGGAAGGTCAGTTTATAGCTTCTCTAAACAGCTAAACCATTTTCAGCTGTGCTAACATGATTGCACAAGGGTTTTCTAATCATCCAGAAATGGGCCTCTATGGAGTTTTTGCATATGACGTCAGGGGGCGTGCCGCACTGGCCCGTTAGAGTGTGCCGCCATATTGGATGGCAAGAAACAGCAGCAGCAGGGTGAAATAAACCACATAGCTCACGTGTATCTACAAACTCCGCAAAATGGTGTACTCCTGTTGTTCCCCCTGATAAGGGGATAAGCGGGGAATTAAATGGCCGGTGTGAAATGCAAAAAAAAAAAAAAGTTGGATTTTTGAATAATTACCTTCACTGACGTAATCTCTCGCTTTGTCATAACGGGCTGCAAGGTGGAGCAGTGGTTTAGCACTGTGGCAGCACAGTTTTACCCTCGGCCGGGGGATTGCGGGGATCATGAGACCGTGGGCTCGATCCCAGCCCCCGACCAACAGTGAGCTGTGTGGAGTTTGCATGTTCTCCCCATGTTGCGTGGGTTTACTCCGGGATTTCTCCGGTTTCCTCCCGCATACCAAAAACATGTAGGTTTAGGGCGCTCGCGCACGCAGCGGCCGGTGGCTTGTCACCAGACTGCAAACCAAATCTACCTACGGGTACAAATAAGTAACAAAAAAAAAAACTTTGTGGTTTGGGGGCGCCTCTCTGCTTGCTATGATGCACACATGAAAGGGGAGAAAACTATCGTACATGTGCATAAAATCAGGTACGTTTTAACGCGGCGCGCCGTGGAGAGCCTTTAAAAAAAAACAAAAAAAAAAAACACGCAGCGCGCTTCACTCACCTCTGAGTGAGGAGCTGCTGTTGTTTTCCGACTCGTTCACCAGCCAAGACTTCACATCATCCACATCCCTTTCCGCTGACACGTTTTCCGATATTTTTTCCTCCTGCTTCCCTTCGTCTTTGAAAGATATCATCTCATCGTTTGCCCCCAAATCATCCCCGCTGAGCAGATTACTGGCAGTCATTGTTCTGCTAATTGCTCCAGCTGTTACCCCACACCCACCACCTCCGTTCAACTGAGGCATTTCAGCACACCAGAGGAGCGCACGGGAGCAAGATTAAAAACACTTGTCTGCTGTTATGACTGCTGACAATGACTCCACTGAATGTGACAGACATCGCAGACACAGTTTCAGAGGCCATAGTGTCAGTTGTTGAAGAGGATGATAGGATGTTATTATGTCAGATTGTGACTGTGTGTTCTCCTCACTCATTCTGATCGCTAAACAGTACAAGTTACGCCTGGGTTGTCACAGTGCAACTGCTGCTCTTGCCATCCAAGATGGCAGCACCTACGGCGTGTTTATGTTTACCCCAGCGAGTCACGTGAATTTTACGAGCCTACGCAAAAACTCCATACACCTATGTAGATATTGCACCAAAAACCAGACATTTGCAGCTAGAATAATTTACCACATTAGCAATGTATAGTGTATTCTGATTAGTTTATCTTCATTGAAAAAAAAACAGTGCTTTTCTTTCAAAAATAAAGAAATTTCTAAGTGACCCCAAATTTTTGAACGGTAGTGTGTGTGTATATATATATACTGTATATATATACTGTATATATATATATATATTTTAAAGTTGCAAATTTTCACACAAAAGTATCAGATTTCTGGGAAAAAGCTGCATGTGCTGGAGGAGAGAAGCGTCTCTGTATTGACTAAGTTTTGTGACACTAAAGGAAACCAGATGAAACGTCTGCCTGCGTTTGTGCTTCCAGAGGCTGGTTGTGCAGAAGGCCTTCAGCTCCCAGCAGCTGGTCCACATCACCGTCATCAACCTGTTTGAGCTGCACCACCTCAGGGAGCTGACGGCGGCCGACGGCGCAGAGCAGAACTTCAGCGGAGAGCAGCAGATCAGCTGGTCCCAGCTGCTCGGCCTCTTCAGTAAGACCGCAGCTCTGTGTGTGTGTGCGCACGCGCGTGCATGTGTGTGTGTGTGTGTGACTTTGTTCTCATAAAATTAAAGCTCTTCTCCACAGTGGAAACTTTCACAAGCGGTTCTGATTTTCTCATCAGTTTGACACTTTTTCCACCATCAGTGAACAACTTTATTTTCTTACTAATTTGCAGCTTTTCCCCATCAAAAATCAGCAAAATATGTCCGACTTTTTTCTCATAAATTTGTGATTTTAGTTCTTGTTCATTTGAAATTTTTCTTGTAATTTTCCCACTTTTTTCTTGTAAATTTGCATCTTTTTTTCCCCCCTCATAAATTTGGTAAATGTACAGTTTTATTTCTTGTAAATCTATATATTTTTTCTTAAATTTGATACTTTCCATTGTAAATGTGACTTTTTTGTCAAAATTTGCCCTATTTTTTTTTTCCTTGTAACCTTACATCTTTTTTTAATCCTTTTATTCTTGTGTATTTGTGGCTTGTTTTTTCTATTTTTTATGTGCAAATTTGCCACTTTCTTCTTGTCAATTTTCACAATTATTTCCTCATAAATTTACTACTTTTTTGTAAATTTGCATTTGTTTTCTCATAAATGTTTCACTTTTTTCTTAAATGTCCAATTTTTTTTCTTGTAAATTTATATATATTTTTTGCTTTGGAAGTTTGCCACTTTTTGTAGTAAATATGTGACTTTTTTGTCAAATTTTCCCCACTTTTTTCCTTTTAAACTTGCACCTTTTTGTTGTAAATTTTTTGTATTTTTACATGCAGATTTGCCCTTTTTTCCCTCTAAAATGTTTCTGTTGTCAGTGTGAGACTTGTTCTCATAGGGCCTGGTTTAATTTGATTTCATTTCAATAACTAAGTGATCTAGTGGACAGTAGCAGCCATGGTGGGCTGACCCACTAGTGTCTTGGTTGTCTCGTGTCCCGGTATTAAGTCTCTGGTTGTGGTTCTGTTCCTGTCAGTGTCCTTCCTGGGAGTGATGTGTGGTCGGGTTCTCCTCAACAAGAAGCGGGACGAGGAGATTATGGGGGAGTGTCCTCTGCCCGCCATCAAAGTGTCCCTGGACTGGCTGAAGCTGAGACCCAGTGTCTTCCACGAGGCCGCTGTCCACCAGAGGCAGTAGTGAGTCGGTCAGCCCTGATTGATAACGGCGTACCGTCCCTGTCCAGATCTAACCCACATCTCTGTTTCCTCCTGCAGTATCTGGCCCTGGCTGGTGTCCATCCTCAACAGTTTCCAGCCCAGAGAGGACGCCCTGACCTGCTCCTCAGGTACCACACACCTGGACCGACCGTGGTACCATGAATTTGAAGGAAGCAATCATTTCTCATGATTTTTTCCTCATTCATTTGCTAAATTTTTCCTCATAAATTTGCATCTTTTTTCCTTAAAACCTGTGATTTTTTTTCTTGTAAATTTGAACCTTTTTTAATCTAACTTTGATGTTTCCTTCCTTGTAAATTATTTTCTGTCAGGTTGCACCTTTTTTATTTGTAATTGTGCCACTTTTTCCTCATGCCGAAGCATGAACTCTGCTGATTTTCACCGTAAGCGTCGTTGATGTAACCAGCAGGTGTGTTTTTTTTGTTTTTTTGTCCACAGCGATGCCCCTGCCGGAGGAGTTTGAGCTCCAGGGTTTTCTGGCTCTGCGGCCAGCGCTCAGGTAACTGCCTCGTTTCCTGTCTGAGTGAAGATGTTCAGATGTTCAGCAGCTCAGCGTTGTTTCTTCTGCACCTTTTCAGGTGTCTGGACTTCACCAAAGGTCACCAGGGGATCCTGGTGGACCGGAACGGTCTGCCGCTCTACGCCCGTCACCAGAGACTCATCAGTCTGGGAAAATGGGTCGCCGACAACCAGCCGGGGTCAGTCCGCTCCCACAGATGCCCTCTCCTTTTTGCTCTTACTAGTTTCTCACTTTTGTTTATTGTCTGGTAAATTTTAGGACTTCTTTCATTCTGTATTTCACTTTTTTGTTGTAAAGTTGTAGTTTTTTTGGCATAGATTTATGACTTTTTCTTGTAAACGTATGCTCAGAAAAATGTCATAAATTAATAGAAAAATGTCATCAGGTTGTCAGAAAAATGGTTACCTGAAAAGTACCTCATAAATTAGTATTTTGCTGCACAGATTTGTGACCTTTTTCCTCATAAATTTGACATTTTTCCAGTAAATTGTATTTTTCAGGTAAAATATTGAAATTTTTTCAGTAAATTTATGAAGTTTTACCGTGAATTTATATTTTTCCCCATTAAATTCATAACCATTTTCTCCCCGTTGATTTATTTTTTTCTTGTAAATTTGTGACATTTTTTCATTAAATTGATGACATGATTCCCATAAATGAATCACATTTTCCCATAAATGTATGGCATTTTTCCGTTAATTATATGATTTTTTTTTTTTTATTCCCCACTGGTGGAAGACCAAAGGGGTATTGTGTTATGGGTCCGTCTGTTTGTTGTGAAATCAACTCCTCCTACACTTTTGTTCCGATTGTTTTGAAACTTGTGCCATGGTTTGATATATTCTGATGATGCACATATTGCAATTTCAATTCAGTTCAGTTTGTTTAATTTTAAATGTGTAACCATACAGTGAATTTGTACCAAAATTATAATTTTACATATCGTATACTGAAATGTCAAAAATAGTAGTAAATAAGCAAATGGAACAATACAAAACAAACAAATCTCAGCAACAAAAAAAATGAGTACAACCAAAATCACACATTCAAAAAAAAAAGAGTGGGAAGAAGAACAAAGTTATCGAGTCCCACCCCTTCTCCCCAGCTTTTACACCAATGTATTAGATGAGCTCCATTCCTTATAATACTTAATGTTTCCTTATACTCTTACTTTTGTATATATTTTTCATGTTCTAATTTATTGTAACATATTCCCTTATAGTATTCTATATTATATTACTTATATATGACATTTTCTTCTATTATTGTGTAATGTGCTGTATTATTAATCAGTCCCTCCAGGATTTTGCAGGGGTTTTTTTTATTGTTGCGATAAGTTGCGGGGCTCTCCTTGGGGATTGCCTGAATCACGCACTGGCCCATGTCCAGACTGGAGAGTCACAGCTTTAAAACTCATTGACAAGATGTCATAGTGACTTTTACCTCTAAAGACATATAAACTGTTACAACACTAGCTGTAGTATTAGATTTGCTCGTTTTTTGTGGTTTTATGGCGTGTCTCCTCACGCGTGCTCCTGAGATGGGGGTGTGTTCAGCCAGGTGGGCGTTTCTCAACACAAACCCGGCACTTGATACACGCAGCCATTATGGAGGCTCAAGGAGATGTTCACCGGCATGCCGGGGGTAACGGAGGAAGGAACGATGTGGGGAAAACTCGCAGGTGAGTGGGTTTTTTTTTAAAATCTCACTGAACACAGAAGTGAGCGCGGGCATTTAATTGGTCAGACTGATGACGTACATGTTTGCATGCTACTCAGGGACAAATTTTATTGGCAAAATTGCCAGAAGTTGATGACAGTTGGCCAAAATTGCGGTAAAGTTGCTATGATTGGACAAAATTCAAATTATGCAGGACCTGCTGAAGTCGTGGGAATTGGTAGAATCGCAACATCGCGAAATCCTGGAGGGACTGATTAATATATGTTCTCCATAGTCCAATATTTATATGAAGTATAATATGAGGATGTCATTTATACTAGTATATCTGACCATATAACAAGAGCAAAAAAAGAGAAAAAATAAACAAACAAGCAGTGTTTCCTCTGGCTTAAAGACCTTGGCTCAGTGGCAACATATTTTTCCAGGGGGGAACAGAAAACACGTGACACTTATTGTAACCAGAATTTAATTTTATACTATTTATTTATTTATTTGTTTTTGATTTTGCACAGCAACTTTGCATCTGGAACTTGTCATTTGAAGTATTGTAAAACTGAGGCTTGAATGTTGGAATGTTGGGCAAGTAGGGGTCCCACCCAGATTCTGGTCCTGTGTTTAAACTTTTTACTGGTGTCATCCTTCTCTCCTTCCTTTGCTCTCACTTCTCCTGGACCCTCTGCCTTAACATTTTCCTCTCCTTGGCTCCTCTCTTCTGTCTCATCTTTCCCTCTCTGAACTTTGTCTAATTCAGGCTCTCTCTCTATGGTGGTATCCAAACAGGTTAGAAAATTCCAAGTGTCATGTTTTGTTCTGCAGGATTTTTCTGTCATGGTTTACATAAAAGACAAAAATGTATATTTTTGTGGTATTTTTATTCTAGTGTTTCTTTTTTCTTGTTGAGAAAGAGTAGGGAAGAAAAAAACCCCTATTCATTATAGTAATTTACTCATGCATACTTAAATTATATGATCAGAGGTGGGCACCACACACAATCTGAGGATTCTGGGCACCAGGTTTCAGCATCGTCAAATCCACCGCACCATCTGGTACTGTAACACCAGTGCTACATTCAAGACCATTGACCACATCTTGGTCAGTGGGCACTGGAGAATTGCCACTGACTGCCGTGTCTACCGCAGCGCTGAGCTAGGGCAGACAAACCATCGACTCGTTCCTACCACTGTCCACCTGCACCACCACCGCAGTGCCCTTCCTGGCCCTGCCCGTCATGGCCCCCCAGACACTGAGAAGCTTTACACCCCTCAGTTTTCCCACTGCTACTCCATGGAGATCACAAACCTCTTTGTTGTCCTTGACCACCCAGAGAGTCTTGAGGATGCCTGGGAGCAGATTACCACCGCTGTCAGTCTGGCTGCCACAAACGTCCTTTGTGATCGCCGCCATAGGATTCAGCCATGGATCTCTTGATGCCTCCCTGGACCTGGTCAATCAATGCCATAAAGCCAGACTCCAGGGGAAGGACGATTACCACAATCTGAATATAGAGAGACGCCGCAGCCTCTGGCACGATGAAGCCGGTTGGCTTCACTGTATCGCAGACAAGGCCAACAACAGCTTCCAAGCAGGGAATCTCTGGTCTGCCTACCATCAAGAAGCTCCCCTCTGGGCGAGCCGCTGGCACTGATGGAGTTACAACAGAGATGATGAAAGCCACTCTCACCTCTGTCAACCCTCGGCAGGAACATCTGTGCTGCTTCATCTGGTCATAAGAACGCGTCCTTGGGGAGTGCAGGGACGGGGCCATTCTGTCCTTTATAAGAACAAGGGTGACGGTTGGAGCCCAGCCAGCTATCGTCCCATCACGCTGCTGTCCATCCCCGGCAAAGTAATCACCGCTGTCATCCTGAGCCCCATCTGCCCCCTGCTCCTCGCCAAGCGCCGCCGCCAGCAGGTTGACTTCACCCCTCGCCAGTCCACAAAGTTGTGAATCTTTAACACCTGTGTGATCCCCGTCTTCCTTTACGGGTCTGAGACGTGGACCCTCTCCACCACAAGCACCCATTACCTGGATAGAGTCCATTGGACCTGCCTCTGTAACATCCTTGGTATCCGATGGTTCCAACACACTACAAACGATGAGGCCTACAGGAGGGTTAGCTGTCCTATCCCCATCTTCACCATTATCAGAAGAGGGAGGCTACAGCTCCTTGGCCACATGGCCAAGCTGGAAGATGGGACACTGGTCAAGCAGGCCCTCTCCGCCAGTGCTCGTCCGCCACCCCAGGGCTGGCATTGCCCCCAAGGTTGGCCCAGACTGTCCTGGACGACCCAGGTTGCAATGATAAGACCTCTTGCTGACCTGATCGCCCTGCCTTTATAAGACTGCAACTAACGATTATTTTGGTAGTCGACTAATCTAACAACTATTTTTTAGATTAGTCGACTAATCGTGATTATTTCTCAGATGTCTGCCAGCTCAGCTTCCTGTTGGTACAGCTCCTGTTTGGGGCTCCAGGTCATGTTTCAACTCACCTCTTTAAGCCTGCAGACCTGTGGAAATCACTTTGTCTGTCTCTGCCTTGATGTAATGCAGCCTATTATAAAAAGTTCCCATAGCTAAATAAAATAATGACACGTCAAACATGAGTTGGAAACTTGAACTTGACGGCGTAATCAGAAATGTTTGTAGCAACACAAATAGTAGATGTTAAAGTGTAAAAACTGAAATAGCAGCTCAGCTGCTCCATAAAAGCTGTTGTAACTGTGTGTTAAAAACAAACTACAGTAATATTCAACTTCATTAAGGTACAGGGACTCAGGGACGCTGCTTTCCGGAGTCTGTCCGCACAGCCCAGGACGTTGCGGCGGAGGTATTAGAAGGATGTCCAGACCTCTTATTCTTTCCTGAGTCTGCGGAAATCCTTCACTTCATTCTCGCGCTGTGAGAGGAGGAACCCGGGAGGGAGAAACCCAGGTTGGAGCGGTCCCCGAAATGGAAGAAGCGCTGGATGAAGCCTTCCTCCTCCCTTAGCTCTTCCGCTCCAACCCCGCCCTCGTCTCCGGAGCCCAGACTCGCGCAACTCCAGGAAGATCCAAAGGAACGCTGCCAATCTATCCTGGGTGACATTGACCACCTAATGAAGGAGGAGCAGGGACTTCAATCGTAGGATGGCCCTGCTTCATCCGACGATGGGTGGGAGAAGTGGAGACTGGCGATGCTGATGGATCGCTGGTTGGAGAAGGAGGACTTGATGGCTGCCCCTCCCTCTCCAGCGCCATCCAGGGAGGCTTCTTCACAGCATATGGAGGAGCCCAGCTCCGTCACAGCCATCGCGAGGTGCGTTGTTTCGCCAGCTGCAGCAGCAGATGACACCAACCAGGGGAGCAGGCAAAAATTCTTGCCTGATCCCTGGTAGAGGATCTCTGGGTACGCAGTCCCCTGAGGTCTCTCTACCTGCTGGAGCTATGAACCACTCACCAACCCTCTCTACCTCTCTTCCTCTCGCCGCTGAGCACCCATCGGCCCAGGAGCTCAGTCTCCAGACGGAGAGGGAGCCCGCGGCCCTGCAGAGCTCCCATAGACAGAGAGAGGGTGCTGCGACCGATCTGAAGCTTGTGCCAACAATGGAGTGTCCCTTGACTTCAGTCTTTCAGAACCCAGCGCACAGTGAGACACCACCTCCAGAGTCCATGCGGGGAGAGCCACCCACGTGGGAACCTTCTCTGGAGGAGTCTAAGACTGCGACCACCACCACGCCTGCTGCGGAGGCCGAACCCGGGAGGATGTTGCCCCAATTGCCGAAGTCCTGGACGGCGGTGGAGCTCAAGCTAAGGCAAGTGCTCTCTTTTGTCTTTCTTCTCTCCCTCATAGAGCATTTTTGCCTAGCTCCAGGTGAGGAGGGCCAGTCACAGCCATACACTGCACCGGAGCCCGCCTTGCCGGCGACCCTGACCCCTCCTCCTCTGTGTCTGAGTCCTTTCCTAGGGTCGTCGGAGAGGGGTCCACGTCGCCAGACGAGACGGGGAATCCAGGCTCGCCCCAGGAGATCATCATCGCTGTTGCCAGCCCCGCTGTGGTCCCGGTGGATTCTTCTCCTCATCCGCCCAGTTCTTCGGGGAGGCCGGTTATTGATCGCCTTGTGGCCTGGATACTCGTGCGGGCTGGCTGGCCCGGGGTCAGGAAGACGTGGAGGTCAGCAGTGGCCCAGCCGGGTCTCATCGCAGCTGCAGCGGAGCCAGCCCAGTCAGGGGTCACCGCGGGTGCAGCTGAGCCTCAGCCGGGAGTCACCACGGAAGCAACTAGGCTCCCGCTGGAGTCCCATCACGGGTGCAGCAGAGCTGGCCCGGTCAGGGGCCACTGTGGAAGCAGCCAGATTTCCGCTGGAGTCCATCGTGGGTGCAGCGGAGCTGGCCCGGTCAGGGGCCACCGTGGAAGTAGCAAGACTCCCGCTGGAGACCGTCAAGGGTGCAGCCGGCCAGTCTGGGGATGCCAAGGCCCCTTCCTCCCTTCCAGAGGTCCTCGGGGTGTCCCTTCCTCTTCTGCAAGGCTCCGTCATGACCCTTCTGGCCCAGCTTTCGGGAACCGCAGGGGGTCCCCTTCTTCTGTCCGGCCTCCTACCTTTCAGTCTTCCGGTGGGCAGGCCGCCGCCTCGTCGTTTCCTCCTGGCCTGGTGGCCCAACTATGCGGGCCAGCCACCCGAAGGACTGTGTTTCCGGTCCAAGTGGTCTCTTCCCTCGGGCAGGCTGCCGGATGCCGTTCAGCTGGCCGCCTGCTGGCCCTGGGACTGGGGTCGGCCGCCTGAACTCACGGCTACCTACCAGGCCTTGGACTCTGGCTGGCCCCCTGACCTGAGAGACTCTTGGGAGGGGTGGGTCTCAGTTTGTCTTGGGAGTTGGGTTGTGGTGTGGTATTGTGGTGTTTATCCTTTCCCGACTTGTCCCTCCTAACCTGTTTTCCCCCACCTCCCACCCTGGGTTGTTGTTTGGGCCTTTTGAGTGGGGGGGCAGGTTCTTTGTTTTATTGGTTTGATGGATGTCTGGCATGGGTGGGTGTCTGGTGTCTGACAGTGCCCCCCCCCCACTGTCATGGGGGGGCACTGTCATGTTCAGGGTCATCACCCTGAGCATGATTGGCGGCTGTGGGTTTAATTACTATTTGTTTATTCCACCTGGCGGATTGATCTTTGCTCTCGGCCAGTCCCACAGCCATGTTCCCCTTTACCAGGCATTCACCGGCTTTTGGCTCACCACATACAGTGGGGCAAAAAAGTATTTAGTCAGCCACCAATTGTGCAAGTTCTCCCACTTAAAAGATGAGAGAGGTCTCCAATTTTCATCATAGGTATACCTCAACTATGAGAGAGAAAATGAGGGGGAAAAAAATCCAGAAAATCACAGTCTGATTTTTAAAGAATTTATTTGCAAATTATGGTGGAAAATAAGTATTTGCTCACCTACAAACAAGCAAGATTTCTGGCTCTCACAGACCTGTAACTTCTTCTTTAAGAGGCTTCTCTGTCCTCCACTCGTTACCTGTATTAATGGCACCTGTTTGAACTCGTTATCAGTATAAAAGACACCTGTCCACAACCTCAAACAGTCAGACTCCAAACTCCACTATGGCCAAGACCAAAGAACTGTCAAAGGACACCAGAAACAAAATTGTAGACCTGTACCAGACTGGGAAGACTGAATCTGCAATAGGTAAGCAGCTTGGTGTGAAAAATCAACTGTGGGAGCAATTATTAGAAAATGGAAGACATACAAGACCACTGATAATCTCCCTCGATCTGGGGCTGCATGTAAGATCTCACCCCGTGGGGTCAAAATGATCACGGGGGGACCTAGTGAATGACCTGCAGAGAGCTGGAACCAAAGTAACAAAGGCTACCATCAGTAACACACTACGCCACCAGGGACTCAAATCCTGCAGTGCCAGACATGTCCCCCTGCTTAAGCCAGTACATGTCCAAGCCTGTCTGAAGTTTGCTAGAGAGCATTCGGATGATCCAGAAGAGGATTGGGAGAATGTCATATGGTCAGATGAAACCAAAATAGAACTTTTGGGTAAAAACTCAACTTGTCGCATTTGGAGGAGAAAGAATGCTGAGTTGCATCCAAAGAACACCATACCTACTGTGAAGCATGGGGGTGGAAACATCATGCTTTGGGGCTGTTTTTCTGCAAAGGGACCAGGACGACTGATCTGTGTAAAGGAAAGAATGAATGGGGCCATGTATCGTGAGATTTTGAGTGAAAACCTCCTTCCATCAGCAAGGGCATTGAAGATGAAACGTGGCTGGGTCTTTCAGCATGACAATGATCCCAAACACACCACCCGGGCAACGAAGGAGTGGCTTCGTAAGAAGCATTTCAAGGTCCTGAAGTGGCCTAGCCAGTCTCCAGATCTCAACCCCATGGAAAATCTTTGGAGAGAGTTGAAAGTCCGTGTTGCCCAGCGACAGCCCCAAAACATCACTGCTCTAGAGGAGATCTGCATGGAGGAATGGGCCAAAATACCAGCAACAATGTGTGAAAACCTTGTGAAGACTTACAGAAAACGTTTGACCTGTGTCATTGCCAACAAAGGGTATATAACAAAGTATTGAGATGAACTTTTGTTATTGACCAAATACTTATTTTCCACCATAATTTGCAAATAAATTCTTTAAAAATTCTTCAATGTGATTTTCTGGATTTTTTTTTCTCATTTTGTCTCTCATAGTTGAGGTGTACCTATGATGAAAATTGGAGACGTCTCTCATCTTTTAAGTTGGAGAACTTGCACGATTGGTGGCTGACGAAATACTTTTTTACACCACTGTACACACTCGCACACTCTCTCTCTCTCTCTCACACACACACACACGCACACGCACACTCGCATGCACACTCACACATACTGTTCTATCAGTCACGCTCCTGCCCCTCACAGCTGTGTCCACTCATTCCCATTAGGGTTGGGTATTTATAGAGTTTTTGGATGATCAGTTGGCACGGCAGCTTAGTCAAGATTTGGACGTCAACTTTGGACTCCCTGGCTCGCTACTGTTGGCTTACTCCTTGGACTGGTTTATGTTGTTCCTCAGAGCCTTCCCGCTGTGACATAACTGTAAGTCTTTCCCCGTTAATGCCTTCCCTCTCCGCTTCAATCCCGTTTGGACCATGCTTGGCGTTTAACCTAGCCACACAGCTGGAGCTGGTTGTCTTATTGATGTGACAGAGACTGTTTTTGAACATTGTTGTGTATTCATTTAGACTGTTAATAAAACATGTTCCTAACTGCACGTTGGGCTCGCTGCTATTTTCAAATGTTCGCTGCAAGTTTACGCAGCCGAACATCAAATCAAATCAAATCAAATCAAACTTTATTGTCATATTGCTGTACATACAACTGTAGTGCAGGCAAGATGAAATTGCGTTTCTCTCAGCATCCATATAAGAAGCAGCATGATTAAGACACACTCCCACATAGCTCCAACCCCCACCCCCACCCCCACCCCCACCCCCCCATCCATTCACACATCCCTGAGACATACTTGGGGAAAAAGAATAACTAACTATAATATACAAAATGTCCATAGGTGCAGTAGTGTGTATGTGAGATTCCGGGTCAGCTGTTCAGCATCCTGACAGCTTGTGGGAGGAAGCTGTTGATCAGTCTGGTGGTTCTGCCTCTGATGCTCCGGAATCGTTTACCAGATGGAAGAAGTTCAAAGTGTTTATGCAGAGGGTGAGAACGGTCCTTGACAATGTTCAGTGCCCTGCTCCTACAACGGTTCTGAAAAAGTTCTTAGACAGAGGGGAGGGAGACTCCAATTACCCTCTCCGCCCCCTTGACTATCCTCTGCAGGGCTTTTTTGTCTGACATACTGCAGCTGGAGTACCATGTAGCAATGCAGTACGTCAGAACACTCTCCACCACACCTCTGTAGAAGGTCCTGAGGATGCAGATGGGGAGAGAGGCCTCTTTTGAGTTTCCTCAAGAAGTGTAGTCTCTGCTGAGCCCGCTTCCTGATCTCCAAGGAATTCTTGCTTCAGGTCAGGTCCTGCGAGATCTGCAGTCCGAGGAACTTGATGTTCTCTACTCTCTCCACTAAACGGCCACCGATGCTGAGGGGGACGTGCTCAGGCTGTGACCGCCGGAAGTCGATAATCATCTCCTTCGTTTTATCGACGTTGAGCACCAGATTGTTCTCCCTGCACCAGCCCTCCAGGTCTCTCACTTCTTCCCTGTACATTGATTCCTCATCCCTCTGAATAAGTCCCACCACCGTGGTGTCATCTGCAAACTTAATAATCTGGTTCTCCTCGTGTCTGGATACACAGTCATGTGTTAGAAGTGTAAACAACAGTGGACTGAGTACACAGCCTTGAGGGGTTCCGGTACTCAGCGTGACAGAGTTGGAGATGTTGTCTCCAACCCGGACAGACTGAGGTCTCTCAGTCAGGAAATCCAGGATCCAGAGACATGTGGCGGTGTTCAGACCGAGAAGGAGTAATTTCTCTATCAGTCTCTGGGGAATAATGGTGTTGAATGCTGAACTGAAATCAATGTACAGGAGTCTGGCGTAGGTGTCTTTCTGGTCCAGGTGGGTGATGACAGAGTGTAGGGTGGTGACTATAGCATCCTCCGTGGAGCGGTTTGAACGATATGCAAACTGGAGCGGGTCGTGTGATGCAGGGAGGCAGGCTGTGATGTGTGGTCTGACAAGCCGTTCAAAACACTTCATCACAATTAGTGTAAGTGCAACAGGACGATAGTCATTCAAACAGGACACCACTGGTTTCTTTGCCACCGGTACAATGATAGAGGTCTTGAAGCATCTGGGAACGATGGCCTGACTCAGGGAGATGTTATAAATGTCAGTCAGGACATCCGCCAACTCGCTTGCGCAGTCTCGGAGCACACGTCCCGGAATGTTGTCTGGACCTGCAGCTTTGCGTGGGTTGACTCTGGATAGGGTCCTCCGTGTGTCCGCTGTGTTGATGGTAAAAGCTGGTCCGACCGATGGTGGGAGTGTGCCGGCCCTCCCTCTGATTGTCGAGTTTGATGCTTCAAGACATGCAAAGAAGTCGTTAAGCCTGTCTGGAAGCGAAGCGTTGTCATCATCGACCCCCTGCCTAGACTTAAAGCCCGTCAGTGTCCGAACTCCCTGCCATATCCGCTTGGTGTTCCTAGTGTCACAGAGGTGTCCCTGGACTTTCTCCGCATAGGCGCGCTTTGCTGCCTTAATTCCCTTTGAAAGCGCAGACCTGGCTGAGCGGAGGGCATCCTGTCCTTCGCTCTGAAGGCTGCATCTCTGGCTGTAAGCAGCGAGCGCACCTCTGCAGTCATCCAGGGCTTATGATTACCCCGTATAGTGATGGTCTTCACTGCAGTGAAATCCTCTGTGCACTTCGCGATGTAGCTGGTGACCGTATCAGCATACTCCTCCACATCTGTCCTGTCTTCCTGGGAGGCTGCTATTTTGAAGATCTTCCAGTCTGTGTGCTGAAAACAGTCTTGCAGTGCAGAGGTTGCACTCTCTGGCAAAATCCTGATTTGTTTCACTGCTGGCCTGCTGCGCTTCAATAAAGGTTTGTAGGCAGACACCAGCATCACGGACATGTGATCAGAACAGCCGAGATGGGGGCGGGGTATCGCTTTATATGCATCTGTGTTTGTGTACACTAAGTCCAACATATTCTCTCCTCTGGTCTTAAAGTCTACACATTGTTTAAACTTGGGGAGCACAGTCTTTAAGCTGGTGTGGTTAAAATCCCCCGCAACCACCACAAAACTGTCCGGGTGTGACGTTTGGATTTCACTGATCGCATTGTGCAGTACCCCGAGTGCCTTCTTAGCATTAGCTTTAGCATTAGCGCTCGGCGCTATGTAAACACCAACTACAAACACGTTGCTGAATTCCCTCGGCAGATAAAATGGCCGACAATTAACAATAAGGAACTCCGCCAAAGGAGAGCAGTGTTTAGACACTAACGTGGCATTAACGCACCAGTTCTTGTTAACATAGATGCATAGCCCACCCCCCAGGCTCTTACCGGAGCTCGCCGTTTCCCTGTCGGCACGGAACATCGCCATATCTTCCAGCTGAATGGCCTCGTCAGGAATGTTGTCGTGGAGCCAAGTCTTGGTGAAAACAAACACACAGCAGTCCCTTCATTCTCTCCGGGTTTCTCTCAGCAAACGCAGCTCATCCACCTTGTTTTCGAGGGCGCGGACGTTTGACAGAAGAAGCGACGGTACCGCTGGTCTGGAGGGGTTAGCCTTTAGCCTAGCATGGATCCCGGCCCTTTTTCCTCGCTTTTGCTTGCGTTCGCTCCGCTTCCGCTTCCTCCTCTCCTGGGTAGCTTCCAGCGGGGACTCCGCCAAAATTCCATGCTGGCGTAGAATGTCCAAATCACAACCGATCGCCGCGATTCTTGCAGCGTGCAGTACCTTGATGTTTAATAAGGTCTCACGGTTGTAAGTTTTACAGAATGTATGTCTGGGATGATTAAAACTCTCACACTCGCTGATGCCAAGAGGGGCCGCTGCGTCTAGGCGCGCCGCCATCTTTTTTTTTTTTTTTTGACACATGACACAAATGCCCCGAAGCCAGCAAGCCCCAGGACAGCCATGCAACCGCCCCGGGAGGGACGGCTAAGGGAGGTCGGCGTGGTGTGCCCCTGTCCCCCCAGCGGGGCCAACACCAGCTCCCAGGCACCAGAAAGCCACTACACACACACACACACACACACACACACACACACACACACACACGTACAGCGAGCCCGCGCCACTCGCAGGAGCACGGCAGAAAGGCGTGGGGAGTAGGGGGTGGGCAGTATGTCTAAAAATGATACCACGATATTTCTGTGAATTTTCACGAAAACAGTATTTTCACAATATTGCAGAATACAGTTTTTTCTTTTAAATTTATGCTAAAAGGACAGTTTCCCAGGCCAGCATTATTTACCTTCACCATATTCAGGAAAAACAAAAAAAATATTATTTTTCCATTTTATAAACAGCAGCTCAGGTTTAGTTTAAAATATTTTTTAGTTCTGTATCAAATATTACAATAAAATAATATAAACTGTTACATCTTAACTGCACACAGAGGTGGGGTTTTATGTTGAATTACTTCACCTGCGTTACTCCCGTTGCATGGACCTGTCCTGGGTCTTGTGGCTCTCGTTGCACTGAACGGATGTGTTTTTCTCTCTCTCTCTTCGGGTGGTTGAATAAAATCAAGATAAAGCGGCCAAAATGGAAGTAAAACTCTACAGCCACTTCAAGCTGCACATTGTCCAACATTAATATCGCTCCAGCGGTGTTGTTGACATGTGGAAAAAATGCAGGCAGATTATCCACACTGCTGCACCGTGTTTTTTGTTTTTGTTTGTTTGTTTTTTTTAACATGACAGCAGTCTGAAACAGAAAGTGAAACTTAAATATTTCCACTCAACTGGAGACGGTCTGACTTCTGAGCTGCACCTTCCAACCGTGTTTGTTTTGCTGTTTCTGTGCGGTGTGATGTCATCATGCAGCAGACTCCAAATATCAGGATATTCATTTTTACAGCAGTATCAAAATTTATACCGATATTATGGTGGTCCCTCCATGGATCACCACCTTATCATGGTGGGGGGGTTGCTTGCTCTATAGATTCCAGGAGCTATGTTGTCTGGGGCAATTTGCCTCTGGTAGGGTCTTCCAAGACAAACTGGTCCTGGGTGAAGGGCCAGACTAAGAGTGATCCAACAGACTTCCATGATGAATAAAAAAATCAAGGATTCAGTGTACCCCGCCCAGTATGGGGTTACTGGGACCCCGCCCTGGAGCCAAGCCCTGGGGAAGGGGCTCGATGGCTAGTGCCCGGTGGCCAGGTTTCTGCCCATGAGACCCAGCGAGGCTCAACCCGAAGGCGATAAATGGGTCTGCTGTCCAGTGGGCTCACCACCTGCAGGAGGGGCCATGGGGGTTTTGTGTTATGTGGATCAGGTGGCAGGCGAAGGCAGAGACTTTGGCGGTCTGATCTCCGGCTTTCAAAACTGGCTTTTGGAACATGGATTGTCACCTCTCTGGTGGGGAAGGAACTGGAGCTGGTGCACGAGGTTGAGACATACCAGCTAGATATAGTTGGGCTCACCTCAATGCACAGCTTCAGTTCTGGAACCAGTTTCTTGGAGGGGGCTGGAGCTTGGCCTGCACTGGAGTTGCCCCAGATGAGAGGTGATGGGCAGGGGTGTGTATTCTTCTATCCCCCCACCTTGCCTCAACATTGGAGTTCTCCCCAGTGGATGAAAGGGTAGTTTCCCTGCGCTTTCGGGTTGGGAAATGGGTCCTGACCATCATTTGTGCCTATGCACCAAGTGATGGTTCAGAGTACCCACCCTTTTTGGAGTCTCTGACTGGGGTGCTGGAGGGTGCTCCTCTTGGAGATTCCATTGTCCTACTGTGGGACTTCAATGCACATGTGGGCAATGACAGTGAAACCTGGAGGGGCGTGATTGGGGGGGAACGGTCTGCCCAGTCTGAACCCGAGTGGTGTTCAGTTATTGGATTTATGTGCTAACTAATTTCCGGTTCCGCCGGACCGGTGGCGCCACACGAGTCGGCTGCCCGTTGCAACAGCCTTTTCTTTCTACACCTTTCACTCTGTATATACCGTATATCACGGACGCACGGATCGCCCCGGGGGTCTCCCGGGTCGGCGGACGGAGCCACTGTTTGCAGCGGGAGACGATACAGCGGGGAGGAGCTGGTGCTAGCTAGCACTTGGCCGCCGCCCGGTGCTAATGGGAAACTCGACATAGCGGGAGCTATAGCGAAAACGACGCGGGTGCCGGGCTGGAGTTTAGGCAGCGTGCAAGAAATATAAGACAGAATAATAAAGAGCGATGGCAAGAACCAAGCAGACCGCCCGTAAAATCTACTGGAGGAAGAAGCCCCCCAGGAGACAGCTAGCCACCAGGGCTGCTCGGAGAGGCGCTCCGGCCACTGGCAGAGTGAAGAGGCCTCGCCGTCACAGGCCCGTGGCTCTGAGAGAGATCCGTCGCTACCAGAAATCCACGGAGCTGCTCATCCGTAAGCTGCCCGTCCAGCGCCTGGTGAGGGAGATCGCTCAGGACTTCAAGACTGTCCTGCGCTTCCTGAGCTTCGCCGTCATGGCTCTGCAGGAGACCAGCGAGGCCCACCTGGTGGGTTTCTTCTTCGCCAAGAGGGTCACCATCATGCCCAAAGACTTCCAGCTGGCCCGCCGCATCCGCGGAGAGAGAGCTTAGACTTTCTGCTGCACATTCACCAACCATAATGCTCCGCACTGTGTGTCTATATATATACATTTATAGTAATATGTACATATGTTTACTAGATGTTCTTGTTTTTTCTTGCCTTCTGATTGTTGCTCTGAGTGTTGCTATCCCTGTGCTGTTGCAATCCTGGAATTTCCCCATTGTGGGACTAATCAAGGCTTATCTTATCTTATCTTATCTTTACCACAGTTTGTCCATAATGAACACCATGTTCAAGCATAAGGGTGTCCATATGTGCACCTGGCACCAGAACACCTTAGGTCGCAGGTCGATGATTGATTTTGTTATTGTGTCATCAGACCTGTGACCATATGTCTTGGACACTCTGGTAAAGAGAGGTGCAGAGCTGTCAAGTGATCGCCACCTTTTGGTGAGTTGGATCCGATGGCAGGGCAGGATGCCACTCAGACCCGGTAGACCCAAACGTATAGTGAGGTGTGCTGGGAATGTCTGGCTGAGGCCTCTGTCTGGGAGGTCTTCAACTCCCACCTCCAGAAGAACGTCAACCACATTCCAAGGGAGTCTGGAGACATGGAGTCTTAATGGCCTGTTGGCTTCATCGACCAATGACCTACAGGCCTTGCTGGGACGGTTTGCTACTGAGTGTGAATTGGCTGGGATGAGAATCAGCACCTCCAAGTCTGAGTCCATGGTTCTCAGACGGAAAAACGTGGATTGACCTGTCCGGGTTTAGGACAGGCTCCTGCATCAAGTGGAGGAGTTTTAAGTATCTTGGAGTCTTGTTCATGAGTGAGGGGAGAATGGAGCAAGAGATTGACAAACGGATTGGAGCAGCATCTGCAGTGATGTGGACATTGTCAGTCTACGTTCCTACCCTCATCTATGGTCATGAGCGTTGGGTAATGACCAAAAGAACGAGATCACAGATACAAGCGGCTGAAATTAGCTTTCTTTGTAGGATTGCTGGACTCACCCTCAGAGATAGGGTGAGGAGCTCAGTCATCTGGGAGAGGCTCAGAGTAGAACTGCTGCTCCTCCACAACAAAAGAAGTGAGCTGAGGTGGTTTGGTCATCAGATCAGGATGCCTCCTGGACGCCTTCCACTTGAGGTGTTTCGGTCACGTCCCACTAGGAGGAGACCCTGGGGCAGACCCCGGAGACACTGGAAAGACTACGTCTCCCACCTGGCCTAGGAACGTCTTGGTCTCCTCTCTGAAGAGCTGGAGCTGGTGGCAGGGGAGAGGGAAGTCTGGGCTTCTCTGCTTGAGCTGCTGTCTCCGTGACCCGGACCTCCGGAAAAGGTGTAGAAAATGGATGGATGGATTCTTCTTCTTCTTCTTCTTCTAGATTTGATTGGCGGTTGGCAACCAGCTTACAGGTGCATTACTGCCACTGACTTGATTATCATCACTCTGTGTCTTGTATGAGTTGTTATAAGGAGTTCTGAATAACTTCTTATGTGTGAAAAAATCATCCATCCTTGGACTCGTGAATGATACGATATGGCACACTCCTAGTGGGGGGCCAGCCCCCTGAGTCCAAGGTAGCCCAGGCAGCCAGGATGCTCCAGCACCCCCCACCAGCACATAAACTCACTCTCACGCACTCACACCCTCAAATCCGACCCATCACCACTACAACTACTCATCACTCCCTCACTCTCACTTGCTCACTCACTCTCCCTTTTGTGCACTCCCTTGCTCGCGCCTATTCACTCACGGTAGCGCCTTGGGATGACATGACAGGCCCCAGGCCACCAGCCAGGCCCCCGGCAGAAGGAGGGCAGCAGAGGTGGAGGAAGACTCCTACTCCCCATGCACACATCGTGCTGGGTGAATGTTAGTTCAATTCAATTCAACTTTATTTTTATAGCGCCATTTCACAACAACAATCATCTCATAGCACTTTCAACTGTAGGGGAAACCCCCACAATTGCAGGAAGACCCCAGCAATCGGGCGATCCCCTGTGAGCAGCACTTGGCAGTGGTGAAGAGGAAAAACTCCCTTTTAACAGGAAGAAACCTCCAGCAGAACCAGGCTCAGGGAGGGGCAGTCATCTGCTGCGACTGGCTGGGGGGTGAGGGGATAGAGAAGTTGTGTGGTGTGAACTACCAACGTGCAGTTAAAACTGGGGGGGGGGGCAGTGTGATAGGGTATCGCTACCCACTGCTATGGGCAGCAGAGCACTCCATCTCCCCAAGCCCTCAGTGTCTACAGTGCAATTAAAATTGAGGTGAGAGCGGCCCCACGGTGCAGTAGTAGACGGAGGGATCCTCTTCACTGACACCTGCACCCCCCCACCCCAGAACCCTAAGTGTATCCAATAAGATGTATGATCCACCCAGAATTGGGGGGAGGGGTGATTGGGAGGGAGGTGGTCTCAGAGAGAGCCTGCCCCCCCCACCCCAGAAACCAGCTCCCACACTGGTTCTGGAAGTCACCCACTGCCCCCAGATCCCATCCCAGGGTGAGGGGCGTGAAGCTGTGCAACCCAGGACCCGCCAATGTTGTACCCCAGCGCTCTTCAGCTCCACAGGCACGCTGGGGCAGCCACACTCACACTCACGCATCTTGTACTCACCCTGTATGCACGTATACAAACATATAGTATAATAATAATACGGCGATCCACATGTCGAGCAACATCCCAAAGCACCGCTCACTTTGGATGACTTTAAAATGAAACGATTTGTTGACAGTAGAAATCTGCATCGACAAATTTTTATGATCGACGTTATCAACATCAAGTAATCGTTTCAGTGCTATAAACTTGTGACATTTTTCCCATAATTTCCAGTAAAATTGTAAGTTTTCTCTGTAAATTAGTGACTATTTTTCCTCATAAATGTTGTGATCTCATACCCCCTCCCCCATTTCCATCCCCAGACTGATCCAGTGCCGCGTCAGCGAGGATGGCCTCCTGCTTTTCCTCACCGACATCCCAGAGCAGACGGTGGAGGAGCCTCCAGAGAACGAGCCGGCACACATCCTGCAGGAGTCATCCAACGGTGCCGAGCAGACGCACAGCGACAGTGTGAACTCTGGCCTGAAGTCGGCGCCGTCTGCGGGGAAGATGTCTGTGTCATGGGGTGACGGCTGCGAGCGGCCCATTGTCACATCCAAGGAGAACAGAGAGCCGAGCCGCGAGCAGCTGGGCCGGACCAACCAGAATCATCAGCAGAAGGACAAAGACAGGAGGGAGTTCAATAAGAATGGCGGCGCCGCTGGGAAAGGAGATTCCAAGAGGGACGGGAAGAGGAAGAGCGAGCCCAAGAAGACGGTGCACGAAAAAGCTGCAGAAGCTGCCACCGGGAAGCAGGTGACGCCGCCACGCTGCCGCTGATCAGTTTTTAACTCTGTGACCTTTCCTGTCTGAGATTGCTTTTGACCTTTTCTGCCTGATTCTGTGACCTTCAGGTGAAGCCTCAGACAGAGCTGAGGAAGACTCCGGTGTCAGAGGCCAAGAAGACCCCCGTCACTCAGACCCAGACCAGCTGCTCCTCCCAGTTCATCCCCATCCACCATCCTGGAGCCTTCCCCCCACTGCCCAGCAGACCTGGTGGTACGCAGTCGCCGTCATGGGGGGTCTGAGTCTACAACAGCGTGATGGCACAGCTGCAGGGTTTACTGTGAAAGGCTCACATTTATGAGAAGTTTTGAATTTATGAGAAAAAAGTTGAAATTTAAAGGAAAAAGTTTTGAATTTATGAGAAAAAAATTTACAAGGAAAAAGTTTTGAATTTATGAGAAAAAAGTTGAAATTTAAAGGAAAAAGTTTTGAATTTATGAGAAAAAAAATTTACAAGGAAAAAGTTTTGAATTTATGAGAAAAAAATTTACAAGGAAAAAGTTTTGAATTTTTGAGAAAAGATGAAATTTACAAGGAAAAAGTTTTGAATTTATGAGAAACAAGTTGAAATTTAAAGGAAAAAGTTTTGAATTTATGAGAAAAAAGTTGAAATTTAAAGGAAAAGTTTTAAACTTATGAGAAAAAAGTTGAAATTTAAAGGAAAAGTTTTTGATTTTATGAGAAAAAAAGTTGAAATTTTAAGGAAAAAATTTTGAATTTATGGGAAAAGTTGAAATTTAAAGGAAAAAATTTTGAATTTATGAGAAAGAAGTTGAAATTTAAAGGAAAAAATTTGAATTCATGAGAACAAAGTTGAAATTTAAAGGAAAAGTTAAGTTTTTTTTTTTTTTTTGTTACTTATTTGTACCCGTAGGTAGATTTGGTTTGCAGTCTGGTGACAAGCCACCGGCTGCCGGTCGCTGCGTGCGCGAGCGCCCTAAACCTACATGTTTTTGGTATGCGGGAGGAAACCGGAGAAATCCCGGAGTAAACCCACGCAACACGGGGAGAACATGCAAACTCCACACAGCTCACTGTTGGTCGGGGGCTGGGATCGAACCCACGATCTCATGATCCCCGCGATCCCCCGGCCGAGGGTAAAACTGTGCTGCCACAGTGCTAAACCACTGCGCCACCGTGCAGCCAAAGTTTTGAATTTATGAGGAAAAAGTTGAAATTTAAAGGAAAAAGTTTTACCCTCTTGCACTCCGGGATACCGCGGGCGGTCACGTCTCTGTGTCCTAGTGCGTCTCAGTGCGCACTGAAAAAAAAAAGCTGCATTTCCGTTCTTCCAGTACAGACTCAGCCGCGAACAGAAAGCCAAAGGAGTGTTTTGATTGTTTTAGATTTGATTGACCTCTCATTCGACTAATAAGAGCCTTGAATTGGGTTTCTGAAACCTTGAAGAACCAATGACTGAAAACCTAGCAAGAAGGACCCGCCTACCAACGACTGCGAATACAATGAGCCAATTGAAGCAGAGAAGTTCGACGATTGAAAGCATGCGTTCCGTGCGTAAAATCTGTTTGTGTAAACCACTGTGTAACGGTAGCGTTCGCCAGTCTTTTTTTATTACTACTGTTCTTATTTGTTTTGAAAAATCGTTCGCCAAAACTGCAATCATGGAATCATGGTTTGACCGGGTCGCGTGACCAGAACCATGAGTCGTAGCAAGCAGACCAGCTTCATGTTCGTCTGACGACACTGCTGTTGTGGACAGGTAAGTGTTATAAGCTAAATTATTATTTATCACTGAAAATAGTAATAAAAATGACTTTTGACCGATTGGTAATTACAACGGTGCGTCATCGCCACATGATGGACTGTTTTTTTGTGCGCCGAGCTCCTCTGTAGCGGGGTTGGGGGGTGGGGGAGTTGTTATCCTCTACATTGCAGATGTTTTAGTATAATTTTTATTGCACTGTAGGTTATTTTTTCTTGTAAAAAAAGGCCACACATTTTTTACGTGGCATGCTTCTTTGTGTGTGGGGGGCTTGTTTTTTCATTCATGAATGAATAAACAACCCCCCCCCCACACACACACACACACAGCCCTGAGTGTCACCTTTCATTAGAGCCCAAGATGAAGCTTCTATATTGAATCATTCAAAAGTTACAGACGTTTTTCCAAACTCTGCCATTTGGCACAATTTGGCACAGTTCAAAAACGCCTGGGAACTACCTGAGGAAAAAGCTGTGTAATATATTCATTTTTTGTGGTATTATTACAAAATTTTGACCTCAGCTGGATAACACTTGCTTCTACATTTCTGTTGCATTTTCCAGCCCGGATCTGACAGCTGTGTGTTATTTGCAAGCATTTGTATCCAAAAAAACACCCAGGCAAACTTTATTTTCTTCAAGTTCAGTATGTTTAGATGACTGTTACTCAGTGGCCGGAACACTTAGAGAGATTATGACTGTTTTGCCAAAAAACTCAGTGTTTTCTTTTAAATGAGACCAACCCCATGAAGATGCTGCAAAGGGCTGAAGAACAGCTTTTGATTTACTTTGGGCACGTTATTTTTTGGCGTTTTTAGGGAAATTGACCGGAGTGCAAGGGGTTAAACTTATGAGAAAAAAGTTGAAATTTTAAGGAAAAAGTTTTGATTTTTTGAGAAAAAATTTGAAATTTAAAGGAAAAATTTTTGAATTTATGAGAAAAAAGTTGAAATTTAAAGGAAAAAATTTGAATTCATGAGAACAAAGTTGAAATTTAAAGGAAAAAATTTTGAATTTATGAGAAAAAAGTTGACATTTAAAGGAAAAAATTTGAATTCACGAGAAAGTTGAAATTTAAAGGAAAAAGTTTTGAATTTATGAGAAAAAAGTTGAAATTTTAAGGAGAAAGTTTTGAATTTGAGAAAAGTTGAAAAGATTTAACCTTATGAGAAAAAAGTTGAAATTTTAAGGAGAAAGTTTTGAATTTATGAGAAAAAAAGTTGAAATTTAAAGGAAAAAGTTTTGAATATATGAGAAAAAAGTTGAAATTTTAAGGAAAGTTTTGAATTCATGAGAAAAAAGTTTTAAATTTACAGGGAAAACTATGTTAATTTTGAAAAATGTTGCAAATTTATGAGAAGAAAAGTTGGAATTTAAAGGAAGTTTTGAATGTATGAGAAAATTTAATTTACAGGGGAAAAATTGCTGATTTTTGAGAAAAGTTGCATATTTGTGACTCTTACTGGCAAAATGAGTCACAATGAGGACATTTTCAAAAGTGAGGTAACGGTATTTTCATATTCTGTATTGAAAGATCTTCAAAGTGACGTTTAATTTGTAGGAATTGTGCAAAAAGGGAGCAGCAGCAAGCTGGTTTTGTTTATATTGTGGCTGGTCTGAAAACTGGCATTTGATTGGTCCCCAGTTCTGTCTTTGGCAAAACTGTGTATTTGTAGAAAGTGGGAGTTGTGAGCTTTGCAGTGACACCAGCCACTGACGGCGTTTCCCAGGACAACGGAAGAATGGTGATTCTTGTAGCTCGTACCGACCCGGTGCACAGTACCACTCATTTTGCCAGCACGGGTCACATATATGGGAAAAAAAGTTGAAAATTTACAGGAAAAAATATTAGCTAATTTTGGAAGCAAAAAATCGAAATTTTTTTGAGGAAAAACATTGAAAATTTGAAGGAAAAAGTTGCAAATTTACAAGTATTTTTTTTTTTTTTTTGCACATTTATGAGAAAAAAGTTCAGAATTTTTAAGAAAATTGTTTAAAATTTGCAGGAAAGAAATTGCTAATTTTCTTTTCACAGCTGTTCCTCAGTCGATCAGCCACATGTGACTAAAGTCTCCTTCCTGATTGGTTCCTGGCAGGTTTCCCCCCCTCCGCCTACGTCATCCCTCCCCCCGTGGCGTTCCCGGGGCTCCAGGTCAACCCGGGCTTCACCTTCTCCGCCGGCGTCCCTGGGCCGTTCCTCCAGCCGGCCGTCCACACCCAGGCCGGCGCCCAGGTCCAGGCCGGGAAGCCGTCCCACATCCCCTACAGCCAGCAGAGGCCCTCGGGGCCGGGGCCCGGCCAAGCCGCCGGCCCGGCGGGTCAGGGATCCCCTCAGGCCCAGCAGGCCCCCCAGGCCCAGCCGTCCTCCCAGCAGTCGGTGCAGCTGCAGGTTCAGGCCGTGGGTCAGCAGCAGTCGCCCACCAAACCGGTGCAGCAGGCGGGGATGGGCAAGAGTCCGCCACACCACCCGGGACTGCAGCAGGTCAGGGGGTCACACGACCCGCACGCACCCACCACACTGGTCCCCGGCTCCATTCCCAGCCAGGGGACCAGTGCGCTGCTCTGCAGCACGTTTTCTGTCTCTGTTAACTGAGTGTCCAGACGCAGCACAGATACCCAGGAATAAAGTCTGCAGTTTCATGAGGAAAAAGTTGAACATTTACAAGGGAAAAAGCTAATTATTTAGAGAAGTAGAGGTTTTTTTTGTCAAATTTATGAGGAAAAAAGTTCAGAAATTTTGAGAAGATGGTTGCAAATGTAAAAGAAAAAAGCTGCAGATTTATGAGAACAAAGTTCAACATTTTGGGAAAAAAGTTTAAAATTTACAGGTAAAAAATGCAGGTTTTTTTTGAGAAAAGAAGTTGAGAATCTACAAGGAAAAATGTAAAATTTACAGGAAAAAAATTGCTTATTTTTGAGGAAAAGGCAGAAAATTTTGAGAAAAAAAGTTTAAAATATTAAAGAAAAAATGCTATTTTTTTATTTATTTTTTTTTAGAAAAAGGTTGAAAATTTACAAGAACAAAACTGAAAAATTCCAGGAAAAAAAGCTAATTTCTGAGGGGAAAAAAGTAGAAAATTTACAAGGAAAAAATGCTTATTTTGAGAAAAATTTAGGAAACTGAGAGGAAAAAGTTTAAAATTTAAAGGGAAAACAACTAATTTTTGAGACCAAAGTTGAAAATTTTCAGGAAAAATTGCTAATTTTTAAATAAAGAGAAGACGATGCACGAGGAAGAAAGCTGCCAACTCGTGAAAAAACAGATAAACGTTTACAGGATAAACGTGGTTTATCCTGAGTGGTCTTTGAGTGGTCTTTGTGACTAGAAAAGCGCTATATAAGTGCAGGTTAGTTAGTTAGTTAGTTAGTAAACGTGGAAAGTTTCTGAGTAGAAAGTTGCAAATCTACGAAGGAAAAGGTTGAAAATTTACAGGGAGAAACTGCAAATTCACAAGAAAATTGAGATTTGAGGAAAAAGGTCAACATTTCTGAGAAAGTTTGAAATTCATGATCAAAAAGGTTGAAAATGTACAGGAAAAAAGTTTGAAGTGGACGAGAATTTGTGCTCAGAATTGTTGGCTCAGCGACGTTACTCAGCTGTGCAACATGAACAGTTCATGAGTGATGTTGGGGGACAGTTTGGTTCCAGGTTCCACCCATCAGATCAGCTTTACTCACTACCTTCTGTTGGCCCTGGTTAAGACTGGCTCTGACGCCCGCCTGTTCTCGTGTGTCTTCTCTGAGCAGCTCATGCAGGTCCCGGAGCAGCCGGCTCAGATGTGGTCTCAGGCCCAGGCGGCGCCGCAGAAGATCTCCCCCCTGCAGCTGCCCCTGAAGCAGCAGCAGCAGCAGCAGAACTTCTTCATGACTCCTGCTCAGGATGCCCTGAAGCTCTACGAGCCTCAGATCTCCTCCATGGACAAGAAGATGAAGTTCCCCGACTTCTACTGGGACACCTCCTTCATGCTGGCCGACCGCATGAAAAGGCCGCCACCGCCGGGAGGGATCTGCTCGGACCAGGACGGCCCCGTGGGGCCCCGGGGCCCCCCGTTTGAGGTCAGCCAATCACAGATCAGAACATCTGCTCTGCTTTTCTGCCTGCTGCTCAGCTGCCTTTTCCTGGTTTTCCTCCTTTTTTCCTTTTCTTTTTAAGTTAAATTTACAAGAAAAAAGTTGCCAATTTCGTAGCAAATGAGCAGATTTAAGACAAAGTGACAAATTTAGGGGAAAAAAACTAAGTTCATGAGAAACTCCACAAATTTCTCAGATAAACAGATTTTTTATCTAGATTTTTCCTCACTGTCTGCTTACAGCTTGCAGCTTAACTTTCCTTCCTCCCTTTCTTTCTTTCTGTTTTTCTGTTTTCCACGTCTACGTCCCTGCTCCTCCTCCTCCTCTGTCTCTCACCAGGACTCCAAGAACTCTCCTCTCCTGCCTCCCGACCTGTTAAAAACTCTAGCGGCAGATTTTGAGGAGGAGGAGGAGCTCGTCTTCTCTAAGCCTCCGGATTTCTTCCAGAATCTGAGTGGTCCTCTTAGCTCTGCTCCTGGACCAAATATGTTTGTATGTAGAACCGCCTTCATCATTGGAACCACCACCCTCATCTTCATCAGCAGATAACCCTCTTCATCATCATCCTCATCAGCATTATCAGGCAGATTACAGTTGTGGAGAGAGTTGCATATTTATTAGAAAGAAGTTGCAGATTTACAAGAAAAAAGTCACAAATTTATAAGAAAAAAGTTGCATATTTATAAGAAAATCACAGATTTATAAGAAAAAAGTCACAAATTTATAGAAAAAAATTGCACATTCATAAGAAGTTGCAGATTTACAAGAAAAAAGTCAAAAATTTATAAGAAAAAGTTACATATTTATAAGAGAAAAGTCAGATTTATAAGAAAAAAGTTGCATATTTATAAGAAGTCACAGATTTATAAGAAGTTGCAGATTTATAAGAAAAAAGTTTCACATTTATAAGAAAAAAGTTGCAGATTTATAATAAAGTCAAATTTATAAGAAAAGAAGTTGCATATTTGTAAATTTATAAGAAAGTCACAAATTTATAAGAAACTAGAAAAGCACTCGGAGAGCGCAGACCTCCGCCAAGCGCCACAGTTCCCCCCATACAGTGTTTGTGTGTAGGTTTTCAGATTCCTTGACCATGAAAACATATGACTAGTAATTGGATTCACAATGATAGGATTAGTGGTTCAGTAGTTATTCACGAAAATGGCATTTTGCGTAATGGCGGTTTTCTTGTGGACGGTGAACCGGATCACCACCTAAATCTACTCATCTGTAGGATACCCCATTTCTGACAATCTGTGAAAATTTCATGAAAATCCGTCCATAATTTTTTGAGTTATCTTGCTAACAAACAGACAGACAGACAAACCAACGCCAATGATCACATAACCTCCTTGGCGGAGGTAAAAAGTTGCCAATCTATGAGGAAAGATGGTGAAACAATAAAGCAGCTGACTTGTTGCTAAATTTGGCATAATGCACTTGTGTTTTGGGTGTTGGTCAAAGTCAGTCGACAGGATGTTGGAACCGTTTTCTGGTCATGAAGTCAGTTTGTCCCCTTACACGCGTCAGTGTAAGTTTGTTCATTGTCACAGTCTGTTGGCTCCGGGAAAATATACCGGACAGCGCGCTGCGCCTCGACGGCTTCCAGCTCTTCCGTGCTGATCGTGACACAGAGCTTTCCGGCAAGACCACAGGAGGCGGTGTCTGCTTCTACATCAACTGTAGCTGGTGCTCTGATGTAACGGTAATTTCCAAACACTGTTCTCCTGCCTTGGAATTTCTTGTTATCAATTGCAAGCCCTTCTATTCCCCGCGGGAGTTTGCTTCTTTCATAATGATCGCTGTGTACGCCCCTCCCGACGCGGACACACGCGAAGCTCAGCGCGTGCTCGCGGATCACATTCAACACACAGAGCGGAGTTTTCCAGACTCGCTGATTATTGTGGCTGGCGACTTTAATCAGTGCAATCTGAGCCACGATCTCCCCCGCTACAAACAGTTTATTAAATGCCCCACCAGAGGATTAAACACACTGGATCACTGTTACACCACAGTGAAAGACGCATATCGCGCTGTCCCTCGAGCTGCGCTGGGATTATCTGATTACGTGATGGTTCACCTCATTCCCACATACAGACAGAGATTGAAGCTCACTAAACCTGTTGTGAGCACTACGAAGATACGGACCAGTGATGCTGAGGAGAAGCTGGAAACGTGCATGGAAATATCTGACTGGGGCATGCTTAAAGGAGCCACGCATGATCTGGATGAGTACACGGACACTGTGAACTCATATATCCACTTTTGTGAAGAGAACATTCTTCCATCACGCACCAGGGTGAGTTACTCTAATGACAAACCCTGGTTCACAGCTAAGCTCAGACAGATCAGGAAGGAGAAGGAAGCAGCGCTGAAAAGTGGAGACAGGGACTGCTACAGGGAGGTTAAATACCGGTTTAACAGAGAGCTGAAGAGGGCTAAATCTCTATACTCAGAGAGACTCCAGCAGCAGTTCACTGCTAATGATTCGGCTTCCGTGTGGAGAGGACTGAGGCAGATCACCAACTATCGGCCTCAGGCTCCTAAAGGTCAGGATGACAAAGCCCTTTGTCAGAGACTGTCCCAACACTATGCCCGTTTTGACACCTCGTCATCTGTGTCCAACTCCCCCCCTCCCTCCAGCTCCACAGCCTCCACATTCCCTACTTCATTTAAGGCACCCCCCCCTCCTCCCCCCCTCCCCTTATCATCAGTGAGCAGGATGTGCTCAAACAGTTCTCCAGACTGAACCCGCGCAAGGCCCCCGTCCCAGACGGCGTGTCTCCCTCCACCCTGAGACTCTGTGCGAAACAGCTGGCTCCTGTATTCACAGACATTTTTAACACCTCCCTTAAGTTATGCCACGTGCCATCCTGCCTCAAATCCTCCACCATCATCCCTGTCCCCAAGAAGCCACGGATCACTGGACTTAATGACTACAGACCTGTAGCGCTCACCTCTGTAGTCATGAAGTCCTTTGAGCGCCTGGTCCTGTCCCACCTCAAGTCCATCACCACCCCTCTCCTGGACCCGCTGCAGTTTGCCTACCGAGCCAACAGGTCTGTAGACGATGCAGTCAACCTGGCCCTCCACTCCATCCTGCAGCACCTGGACTCCCCGGGAACCTACGCCAGGATCCTGTTTGTGGACTTCAGCTCCGCATTCAACACCATCCGCCCCGCTCTGCTCCGGGACAAGCTGTCCCTGCTCAACGTGCCTGACTCCCTCTGCAGGTGGATCATCGACTTCCTGACGGACCGGAGGCAGCATGTGCGGCTGGGAAAGACTGTCTCAGACTATACTAGCATCAGCACCGGATCACCCCAGGGCTGTGTACTTTCCCCCCTACTCTTCTCCCTTTACACCAACTCCTGCACCTCCAGCCACCAGTCTGTCAAGTTGATCAAGTTTGCGGACGACACCACCCTCATTGGGCTCATCTCCAACGGCGACGAGTCCGCCTACAGGAGAGAGGTGGCCCAGCTGGCGTCCTGGTGCAGCAATAACAACCTGCAGCTGAACGCTCTGAAGACAGTGGAGATGATTGTAGACTTCAGGAAAGTCACTACTCCTCTGCCCCCCCTCACCCTCTCAGGCTCTCCCATCACCACTGCTGATTCCTTCCGCTTCCTAGGCACTACCATCACCAGGGACCTCAAATGGGAGCTGACCATCAGCTCACTCATCAAAAAAGCCCAGCAGAGGATGTTCTTCCTGCGGCAGCTGAGGAAGCTCAAGCTACCCACCAAGATGTTAGTGCAGTTCTACACAGCCATCATCGAGTCCATCCTCACCACCTCCATAACCGTGTGGTACGCAGGAGCCACTGCCAGGGACAGACTAAGGCTGCAGCGCGTCGTGCGCACTGCTGAGAAGGTGATCGGCTGCAAGCTCCCATCTCTCCAGGATCTGTACATCTCCAGGACCCGGAGGCGTGCTGGCCGGATCATAGCCGATCCCTCACACCCTGGTCACGTACTGTTTGCCCCCCTCCCCTCTGGTAGAAGACTTCGGTCCATCCAGACTAAAACCTCCCGTCACATGAACAGCTTCTTCCCCTCTGCCATTAGACTGCTGAACACTAAGTGACTCTCGTGCACCATGTACAGCAGCTCAACCAGACTCATGTCAATCATCACTGTTTTCTTCCTGCATTACCGACTGCACTATATAGTTCTCCACAGTATCTGCTGCTGGCTAATATATATTTTAACTGTTGACCAGTATCACTTAATCTTATCCTACACTTTATTACATGTATAGTTTATTTCTCTTATCTTATCATGTTTAATGTTGCAGCATTGTACCGAGACAAATTCCTAGTTTGTGTACTACATGAACAATGGCAATAAACCTGATTCTGATTCTGATTCTGATTCTGTTGTTGCTGGTTAGCCCGGGTAGCTTAGCGTGGCTTTGCTGTTGCTTCGGTTTCTCATCCGTTCCAAACAAAACTGCAGAAGCTCTGATGAACCTGTGAACCACAGCCAAACATGCTCATCTGACTTCCACTCCTGTCTGGATTATTATTAACTTGTGTGAGCAGTTGTTGTTAATTAGCAGGGTCAGCTTATAATTCCTCACTCATTAGTGATTTCTCATTAACTTTAAAGTGACACTGCACCAGAAATCAAGTTTTTTTGTTAACATGTCAAACATGTTTTTATGATTTACAAGACATATGGAGTGAAATCGCTCAAATCTCTCATATGTTTTTTTTTGCTGCGAAGTTTCACTTAAGCCCCGCCCCCTGCACAAAGGCGAGTTGCGACGGAACGTTGTAGGAGAAGTAGCTCTTCGTGGTGCTGGCACGTGGGTAGTGCTGAACCAGTCAGGACACTCTGGCCTGACGTTATCTGCCAAGCTAGTTAGCATTTTTTTTAACAAACTGCTTTGAAAACTTGACCCAAATTACAATGGGTTTTACCATTAAACTGCTTTTAAGGACCAATGCAGCTTCACTCATTACCCTGGGCCACCGTGCACACAACTGGGCACGTCCTTCTACCGGGAAGTCTTTAATCACAGCATTTATTCTGATGATTGCATGCCTATAGAAAGCAAGTCTTCCTGTCTGAAACGGGGATCCCAGTCAGGCTTTCCAGGCCCAAGTGTAGGCTGCGTTTGAAAGTGGAACACAGAGGTGTGGCCTCGACGTAGGCAGTCACATGTTAGACTTTGACACGTATGAAAGGTTGATTGTTGTGTGAATAGTATTCTACACAGCAGAACGATCCGTTTGGCTGCAACTGCTGCATCAGTGTTTCTCATTTGTCAGTAAATCAAAACTGATTTATTTCATTATTTGAGCTTTTTTTTTTCACGGTCGTTTAGTCAAAGCGTGCATATGTTCTGCATTTGATATGCACTTGATCTGGCCATTCCACTCCACGGTCATGGTGGTATTATTATTAACTTTTAATTTCTAGATAACTGTACACCTGGAGAGGAGCGCAAGCAGCAGCCAAGACTCCCGTTAATGGGCAGGCTGGGCTTGGCTTCCTGGGAAGGACTGTGATAAGCCGATCCGGAGGCTGCCCCCCGGCACACCTCATGTTCTCCACATATCGATGACTGAAACGCTAAACCTCCTATTTGAAAAATGCACTTTTTTTTGAGAAAACTAAAAAAATCTTTTTGTTTTCTTGCAGAATGCTGCGTTAATTTATTCATCAGAATAATTTTGTGTCACAGTGAAGGGCGGGACTGTCTTGCAGACAGATGAGCAGCCATCCTTGTTTTTATCATCCAAAGTGAAATCCACAAATCAGAAAATCCTGCAGATAGGAGATTTTGCATTTCAGCCATTGATATGCTGAATTATCCTTTAGAACTATGCTATCACAGCAATATTATAGTCTAATTTTTTAAGCATTAAATCGTCAGTATTCTTTTTTTCTGGTCAAATTTGTCACTTTTCACTTCCTTGTTTTGGTTACAGAGCGCTCTGGTGACTGGTTGTGATGCCGTGTATTATCCAGTCAGTACAGAGTCAATCTAAAACCCTGCCCACACTTCTAGGAGCCAGAGCATAAAGAAACGGAGTGGTGGCTAAACTTTTGTTGATAAAAATTACATATTTTCACTGAGCAACTCCATACTCGGGGATGCACACTCTTGTAACCTCAGCAAAGCACTTAGAAAATCTGAGGTCAATCTGACGAACAGTTTGGAACACACACAGAGATTAGTTGCATTTATAGATAGATAATGTAATGCTAGCCACTATTAGCCTTGTGGTGTGTGGTTGGGCCTAGTAATCACCGATTCTGAATTTTTTTTATTTGTGGGGGAGGGGGGTAAAAAAATTTTGACATGAAACTGTAAGACAATGAGAGGTTTTTTTGAAGAAAAAGGGCATAAGGTACCATTTTAGACTATGTAAATTTGTTTTTGCATTGTGTCTTTAACAGAAGCCATTCGCTCCTATCCAGGGTTTTAGTTATCGGCTACTTAGTGAAAATGAACCCGAAGAAAACTCTAGCAGCAACTGGTGCAGAATTACTTTTAGCTTTTCTTGGGAAGCTAACAGGAATGACCATGGGATGATGTGCACATAAGTTAATAGTAAAATAAGCCATATCACCACTGGGAGTGAGGTATATGTCTCACTGTGTTTAGTGCCCATACAGTGCTATTTGGAATGGGTAAAAAACGTTACCAACATGATCCAAAATTAATCACTTTGGTGGGTTGTAGGAAATTTTCCTGCTTTTAACCCCATCTGAGTATTTTTTATCACAGTTCTGAACTATTAGAGGGACATGTTGGTCAGTAAGAGCAAATTGTTTAAAGTTAATATTACTGTGGATGTTAATCAAACTTCTGGCCGTTAGCTAACAGGTCTGTTCGCATGCATGCTAGCAATACTGCTAGTGATTAGCCTCACCTCACAAGTGCATTTTAAGAAAATTACCAGTTCTACTGTGAAACTTTAAATGTGTGTTGCTGTCAAAATAGATTATCAGACCACAGTATTTGGCAGTTGGAATTTGAAATGATTATTCGAAAGTTTCCTGAAGAAAATGCAGTGTGAATGCTATTACCTTAAAAGCTTTTCCTGAAGTATTTTTAGGCCAGAATTCCTTAAACCTAAATAATTAACTAGTATAAACACTCCCTCCTGGATTTCACAATGTTGTGACTGCATCAATTCATGCAAAATCAGCCAGTCAGCGCAACTTTGCAACTTTGTCCAATCGCTGCAACTTTCCCGCAATTTTGGCCAATCCTTGTCAACTTCCACCAATTTCACCAATCAAATTTGTCCCTGAGTGGTGCTCAAACTCTGTCTAACCAATCAAATGCATCGCTGCACCATGTTCACTTCCGTGTTTACAGTGAGTATTAACTAAACACATTGGCAAAAACAGTGTGTGTGATTTAAAAAAAACACTCACCCGCAAGGTTTCCAGCACTGTTCCTTCCTCCATCTCCCCCAGCCTGCCGGTGGACGTCTCGCCACGTCTCCATCCTAACCACATGTACGAAGTGCTGGGTTTGTGTTGAAAAACGTCCGCCTGCCCCTAAAGCACCCCATCGCGGGAGCACGTGTGAGGAGAAACGCCATAAAACCACAAACAAAACAAGCAAATCTAAGACTACAGCCAGTGTTTGAACATTTGATGCATCTTTAGAGGTAAAATCATTACTGCATCTGGTCGCTGAGCTTTAAAACTGTGGATCTCTGGTCTGGACACTTACAAATGCCTCCCCCTAAATGAAAGATGTGTGTGTCAAGACATGGAGCAGACAGACAGGTAGGAGTTAGGCACCGAAAGAGAGAGAATGTTGTCTGTAATTTTTTTTTTTTTTTTTTTCAGAAAAACACAGATTCCAATAGCCAATACAGAGCAACAGAATAAATTATTTATTTTTATCCTCTCCGCTCGGTACCGAGTGGTTGGGGACTGTAGGGAGTTTTCAAATGAAGGTGCTGCCAATAATTTCCAAATCTCTACTCTTTAACATGCATTCAATACAGTTTAACTGGTGTAATGGATATTGTGTTAAAGTCTGGATTTGCTGTTGCACAAAAGTTTTTCTGTATAGCAGAAGTTTCTGCTTAATTTACAGATCACTCTAATAGGAAATGTTTGACAATCCTGCGCGTTTCTTATATAGAATATATCACTGCAGTAAACTGGAAAAAAAAAAAAAAAACATCTGCTTTAAAATTTGTAATTCTTCCCACAACTTTTAGTGCAAAAAAACTCTCAAAACATCCAACTTTTATCGCAACTTTTTTAAAAACCTCCCGCGAATTCAGACTTTTTGGGCCGCAACAATCATAAAAACATCCCGCAAAATCCTGGAGGGACTGATTAAAGCTGACGAATGTTGGCGAGAAAGGGGAGGCAACTGTTAGCTTGGAACCTTAAATAGCTTAAAAATGTTTAAAGTTTAAAGCTGAAAAATGCAAGCGTAAAAGCAAAAGTGCTATAAAATTGCACAATGTTAGCATGAAGTAGAAATAGCTTAAAGTTGAGTAAAGTTAAGTTTTAAAATGCTAGCTTGAAAGCTAAATTGGAATAGCTTTACACAGTGTTGGCATAAAAGTGTAAGTAGCCTAAATTGAAGAAAACTAGTGCATTGCCTGTAGAAGCAAGTGTTCCTGTCTGAAATGGGGATCCCAGTCAGGCTTCCCAGGCCCAAATGTAGGCTGTGTTTGAAAGTGGAATACAAAGAGGTGGAGCCTATATGTAGACAATCAAATGTTAGACTTTGACAAATATAAAAGGGAGTAAATGGCACGAAGATTTATTTGATTGTGTGAATATTAATTACAGAATACCTAAATATTAAAAATGAATGGAACATCCAATATTAGCTACTGTTTCGGATCCCTTGTTTACTTGTTTGTCAGATCACTGATTTGTGTGATCTTTTTTTTCCCCAAACTTTATTTAGCATTTTATAATTACAACAGTTGCTCACAGTCCCACAAGGCAATCATTTAGATTTTACAGAAATGTAAAACTAAATTAACATTTGTAAAGGCTTGTGGGAATCGTACAGGTGTACTATATAAAGAATGACAACAAGGATACTCACACAAAAGGGGGAAAAAACACAACAAAGAACATCCATCCATCCATCCATCCGTCTGTCTTCTTCCGCTTAATCCTTTTCGGGTCATGGGGGGGCTGGAGCCTATCCCAGCATCTTTGGGCTAGAGGCAGGGTCCACCCTGGACAGATTGCCAGTCCATCACAGGGCCAACACAAATAAGCCGTAGGTTTTATACAAAAAAATGAAAAAGGAAAAAGGCACAGGCTGTTTTATGATATAAAATGATCCAAGTTACTTCAAACTTTTTGTGATTGCTGGCTCGACTATATCTTTAATTTTTCTAATTGCAACATAGACAACATCTCGATCCAGTTCACAATGGAAGGTGGCTGGACTGATTTGTAGAAGAATAAGCCTTTGGGCCATTAATAAAGCCAAAGCTATGGCCTTTGCTTGTTGAACAGAGACTGTGACCCCTCCTCCAGAGGGATCCCAAAAATAGCAATATATGGGGAAGGAGTTATTACTTTCTCACACATATATGTCAAAACTTCAGAGACTTTTTCCCAAACATTGCTCAAAGACTGGCAGTACCAAAACATGTGGCCAAGGGTAGCTGGACTGTGGCGGCATCTTGGACAGGCTGGATCTATGTCCAGGTAAACCTTTACCAGTTTGTCGTTTGTCGTAGTGGAAATGATGCAATACTTTAAATTGAATAAGGCACTGTCTAATACAAAAAGATGAAACATGAATGTTTTCTAGACATGTTTGCCAGAGTTCTTCAGGTATGACGGTGTTAAAATCTTGCTTCCATGCCAATTTTGTTTTGTTGCATGAGGGTAAATTAATGTTTGGATCATGTTATAAACTCTAGAAATGTTGCCATTCTTGTAAGGGTTCAAGGCAAGTATGTCATCAGAAGCATTTCTGTCTGGCAACTTAAGGGTCACAAAGTGTTTACTGACAAAACTTCTTGGAGATATCGGAAGAAATGTGTTCTGTTCTATTTCTTTTGCAATGTTTCAAATGATATAAAGTCCCCTTTTAAAAACAGGTCTTTTAAAAAAGCCAGTCCATTGTTATGCCAAATTTGAAAGCCAGTGTCTATTTGTGATGGTAAAAAAAAAAAAAAAAAAAAGGTGGTTTTTCAACAGAGGAGAAAATAAACCTAAATGTTTGATTCCTAAATGTTTCCTGAACTGGAACCAGATTTTTAAAGAATGTTTAACAACTGGGTTAGCAATGTGAGAATACGAGTCAGCAGGTATTGTTGAGCTCAACATTGAGATACCTGAAATTGCTGAGCAGCTGCCCAATTCCATACTAGCCCAATCAGGACCACAGTTTTCCTTCCTAACAGGAATCCAGTATAATAATTTACTTATGTTGACTGCCCCGGTAATAATACATGAAGTTGGGAAGCCCCAGCCCACCCACTGGTCACCTCCAGAAGAACCTTCCTCATACGCGGGACAGATTTGTTCCATATAAAGGAAGGATTTAAATTATCTGAGTCTTTAAAAACAGACTTGAGTAGGAAAAATGGGATCATTTGAAAACAATATAGAAAGTGGGGTAGGACAGTCATCTTAATTGTATTAACCCTGCCAGCGAGAGAGATGGGGAGTAAAGACCATTGTGACAGATCTTGCTTTGTGTGTCCCAACAACGCTTTAAAATTACTTTACTACTAAGATCTTGTCACTTTGAGTCGTAGATAGGTAAACTCTTGGGCTTTATTAAAGGGGATAGAGCTGAAGTCAGTTGTCATTGCCAGCTGGTTTATGGGAAACAAAATACTTTTTGAAAAATTAATTTTGTAGCCAGAGATTCTACCATACAAATTTAACGTGCCAATTAAAACAGGGATAGATTCTATACGTTTTGACAAGTACACTAGAAGGTCATCTGCATATAACAAGACTTTATGTAATCCAGGCGTGGGCAACTACGGCCCGGGGGCCATATGCGGCCCGTTAAGCTTTTTAATCCGGCTCACCGAACTTGAAGAAATTATATTAATAAACCTTGTTAATGTTTTATTTTCCCTGCAATTCTCATGCTTTCTCACTAGATGGCGCATTCTAGATACATTGACCCTTGTTGAGGTGTGGCGTATTACTCCAAGTTTGCACTTTACTCTTTGACCCCTCAGCCCTTCTGTAAAGATGAGCGGACCTAAGGCTCAGTTTGTGGACGACATGAACACAAATGTGAAAACCTTCAAATCCAAGCTGGCTTTATTCTCCAGGCAAAGTTTAAATAAGTCATTCCCTCATTTTCCCATGAGCCACGCTGAAAGAGGCGCAAAAGTGAAGAAACACAGTGAGTCGCTGGATGCGCTGCGCGGAGAATTCTGCCGTCGGTTTTCTGATTGTGAACAAACTGACAAGTGACTTCAGCTGGTGGCCTGTCCACTGTCACAAGACCCTGAAAGAGAACCAGAGGAGCTGCAGCTGGAACTGATGGATCTTCAGTCTGACCCTGTCTTAAAAGAGAAGTTCAGCGCTGACACTGAAGGACTTTTATGCTTCACTTAATGAAGCCGCGTTTCCAAACCTCCAGAGGATGGAACAGAAGATGGTGGCGCTGTTCGGCTCCACCTATGTGTGTGAACAGACGTTCAGCGTCATGAACATGAACAAAGGCAGCCACAGGTCCAAGTTCACAGACCAACACCACAGGTCCATCCTGAGAATTGCCACAACTAAACTAACTCCAGACTTTGATGCTCTGGATAGACGTGGAGACCAGCAACACTGAAAGGAAGTTTCTCTGAAACTGAAAGGAAGTTTCTCCCTTGTGTTATGGAAAAAATGTATTTGAAAAATAACTTGTTCAATAAGCCTTACATGTTGCACATCATTTCTGTTAAGGGGTGCATATAAGTGGTGCACAGGGGCACGTAGGTTCTCCAAATAAACAATGCGCACCAGATCAGATATAAGGCACTCCGCGTACTGGTGTACCGTGACTCTGTTTTGTCCTTGCGCTGGTTATTGTTGAGTTTTGGCGCTGGGGACGAAGATTGAATAGACGAAGAAGGAGAAGAGCATCTGCATCTCCTATCGTTTAGAAATAAAGACGTCGGGAGGAGAGAGATGATGATGAGATCCTGACAGATAACAGAAGTTTCAGCACTTTTAAATAGTAGCTGTTAGTAATAAAAAAGCTGTATTTCATTCATGTAATTTTCAGTGTTTTAAGAGTCATTTCAATAAAGAGCTGAGTACCGCGGGGC
Source organism: Pholidichthys leucotaenia (assembly GCA_020510985.1). Lineage (NCBI taxonomy): Eukaryota > Metazoa > Chordata > Actinopteri > Cichliformes > Pholidichthyidae > Pholidichthys > Pholidichthys leucotaenia. Next base: position 285,969 of record JAJAQF010000043.1, on the reverse strand, counting down.
TTCAAAGACAGATATTTTGTTGTAATGCCTTTGTTCATTTCCAGTTGATAATAAAGCACATGTTTTCTACATATCCCATGATATATTTTTTCTCCTATGAGGCGGGTCACCAAAATACTCCATCCATCTGCTCCTGGTCTGGCCCCCCTGTCAAATTCTAGAACCCGCTGTGGCCCACTAGTCAAAAAGTTTGCCCACCCCTGATGTAATCTATCATATCTAGTCATCCCACTGATCTTGTCATTCTTTCTCAGAGCAATAGCTAAGGGCTCTTTCGCTAACCAAAAAGAAATGGTGATAAACAACAGCCCTGTCTTGTACCACGATGCAATGGAAAATATTTTGATGTTGTACAATTTATGCAGACTGAGGCCAATGGTGATGCATAAATTATTTTAACCCAGGAGAAAAAGGTTGGGCCAAATCCAAATTTACCCAAGACTTTAAATAAATACTCCCATTCCACACGATCAAATGCCTTCTCAGCATCCAAGGAAATTACCACCTCTGGCTGATGTGTGTAGTGGGAGGAATACAGCACATTAAATAATCGACGCATATTGTAAAAAGATTGTCTCCCAAGTATGAAACCTGTTTGATCCGGGTCTATAATTTTTGGTATCACTGAGTTGAGGTGACAGCACCTTAGTGAGAATTTTACAGTCACAACATAGTAGGCTTATTGCTCTGCAAGAACTACAGTCCCGTGGGTCTTTACTCTTTTTAGGTAAAGCAGTTATGATCGCTTGAGACATGGTATGCGATAATTTTTGTGTTGTGAGAATTTCTTCGAATAATTTGCACAAAACAGGTTAATTTAGATGAGAAAAGTTTATAAAACTCCATGGGTAGTCCATCTGGACCTGCTGATTTCCCATTTTGCATAGCACTAATAGCATGTTCTATTTCTTCCTTTGATATGCCAGAATCCAGAATAGCCTGATCCTCTGGGCTGAACATTGGTATTTCTAGTTGTTTAAAAAAACAACTCAACCTCTTTTGAGGAGACAGATGCATGTGATGTGTAAACATTGGTATAAAACTCTGTGAACTGTTCATTTATAACTGTGGGATGTTGTAGTTACTGAACCTTGAGTTGTGCAAATTTCAGCTATTGTATGGTTGGTAGAAGCTTGTTTAAGTTGGTGAGATAATAGTGTACCAACCTTGTCACTGTGTTCATAGTAGCTTTGTTTTGTTTTCAATAGTAGCCTTTCAACTTCTTTAGTTGAGAGATTGTCAAACTCAGCTTGCAATAACAGTCTCTGATTATAGAGTTTCGAATTATGAGTAGCAGCATATTTGATGTCTAACATTTGTAATTCATGAGAGAGATCAGCAAGACGATGACCATGCTCCATTTTAACATGGGATGCATATGCTATTATTTGACCCCTCAGGAAGGCGTTTAGTGTCTCCCATATAGTGATGTATGACATGCCTGGCGTGATGTTGGTGTCAAGGAAAAGATCAATTTGGTCTGAGATAAAATTTTGAAATGACTTGTTGGATAGTAATAATGCTTCCAGTCTCCATGTATGTTGGGATTTGATGTTATCTGGGAAACTCAAATCTAACTGAACAGGGGAATGGTTAGAAATGACTATGCTATAACAACTCTTGGTAACAAATGAGAGTATTCTGTAAGCAAGCAAAAAAAAATCTATTCTTGAGTAAGAATGATGGACGAGGAAAAAAGACTATTGTTTTTGTTGTAGGGTTGGAATTCCTCCAGGGGTCAAGAAGTTTATAATAGAGTCCATATATGACTGTACTGTAGCAGCAGATTTGGATATATTAGAGACCTAGGATTTAACCTGTCCATGTTTGGCTCAAACACCAAATTAAAATCCCCTCCTAAAATCAAATGGTGCTTATTGAGGTCTGGTAGTTTTGCAAACAACTTAGAAAAAACTGCGCATCATCCCAGTTGGGGCCATACGTAGATGTTAGTGAGAGCTAATTGGATTCCAAATAATCTCCCCATAGCTATGACATATCTACCATTGGGGTCAGGTATTACTTTAGTTGACACAAATGGGACACCCTTTTTGATAAATATGGCCACTCCTCTAGATCTGACTCCATAATTAGAATGGTAAACTCGTTCTTTCCAGCCTCTTTTTAATTTTGAATGTTCGTTAGATCGGAGGTGAGTCTCTGAAGAAACATTATGTCTGAACCCAAGGATTTTAAATGCAGAAAGATTCTGCTGCACTTTATGGGGTGATGCATCACTTTAATATTCCAACTTATAAAACGTGTTGATCCTCATGTAGGCACATTAGCCTGTGTCATCTGTCAGTTAACCTGTTTGAGCCTGTGACATTGAAAGTAGAGGGGAAAAAAGAAACAAACAAAAATAAAAAACAATCTTGTGCTGATCCCCCCCCAGACTGTTGAGGATCGCACAAAACAGCATTCTGCAAAACCAGCACCTTGTGCACAGGGTTAGCAAATGCACAACATGGCAGAACACAGCAGAGCAACACTTGTATGTAGAACAGGGCACATGAAGTTTGGCAAAACCTGGAAAATATCACACATTCCATAATTAACTGATTAGTATAACACATCCCAGTAGAATCACAGTTCACACTGCTACACTTATTGATAACCTGTTTGTTAATATTATTGATAAGAAAATAGAAAGTGGATTATTGATAAATGACATAAGCGACCATTTGCTAGTCTTTGCACTTATCCATGGCCACACAGGGGCCAATACAGAAAAAACTTTAAAATCTTTCAGATACAAATCACAAAATGCAATCAGTTCTTTTAAAGAAGACCTGCTGAAACAAGACTGGACAAAAGTCTATGTATCAGATGTAAATGAAGCCTATGACACATTCATGAACATTGTAACCACTTTCTTTGAAAAAAATTGTCCATTAGTAAAGAAAAAGCTGAAGCAAAGAAATTTGTCGACAAGCCATGGTTAACCAAAGGATTACAAAAAGCATGTAAAAAGAAAAATAAAGAAAAGGACAAAAGAAGCAGAGCAGTGGTATAAAACATACAAAAATAAGTTAATATACAGTGGGGCAAAAAAGTATTTAGTCAGCCACCAATTGTGCAGGTTCTCTCACTTAAAAGATGAGAGAGGTCTCCAATTTTCATCATAGGTATACCTCAACTATGAGAGACAAAATGAGAAAAAAAAATCCAGAAAATCACAGTGAAGTATTTTTAATGAATTAATTGGTAAATTCCTCAGTAAAATAAATATTTGGTCACCTACAAACAAGCAAGATTTCTGGCTCTCACAGACCTGTAACTTCTTCTTTAAGAGGCTCTTCTGTCCTCCACTCGTTACCTGTATTAATGGCACCTGTTTGAACTCGTTATCAGTATAAAAGACACCTGTCCACAACCTCAAACAGTCAGACTCCAAACTCCACTATGGCCAAGACCAAAGAGCTGTCAAAGGACACCAGAAACAAAATTGTAGACCTGCACCAGGCTGGGAAGACTGAATCTGCAATAGGTAAGCAGCTTGGTGTGAAGAAATCAACTGTGGGAGCAATTATTAGAAAATGGAAGACATACAAGACCACTGATAATCTCCCTCGATCTGGGGATCCACGCAAGATCTCACCTCGTGAGGTCAAAATTATCACGAGAACGGTGAGCAAAAATCCCAGAACCACATGGGGGGACCTAGTGAATGACCTGCAGAGAGCTGGGACCAAAGTAACAAAGGCTACATCAGAAACACACTACGCCGCCAGGGACTCAAATCCTGCAGTGCCAGACGTGGCCCCCTGCTTAAGCCAGTACATGTCCAGGCCCGTCTGAAGTTTGCTAGAGCGCATTTGGATGATCCAGAAGAGGACTGAGAGAATGTCATATGGTCAGATGAAACCAAAATAGAACTTTTTGGTAAAAACTCAACTTGTCGTGTTTGGAGGAGAAAGAACACCATACCTACTGTGAAGCATGGGGGTGGAAACATCATACTTTGGGGCTGTTTGTCTGCCAAGGGACCAGGACGACTGATCCGTGTAAAGGAAAGAATGAATGGGGCCATGTATCGTGAGATTTTGAGTGAAAACCTCCTTCCATCAGCAAGGGCATTGAAGATGAAACATGGCTGGGTCTTTCAGCATGACAATGATCCCAAACACACCGCCCGGGCAATGAAGGAGTGGCTTCATAAGAAGCATTTCAAGGTCCTGGAGTGGCCTAGCCAGTCTCCAAATCTCAACCCCATAGAAAATCTTTGGAGGGGGTTGAAAGTCTGTGTTGCCCAGCGACAGCCCCAAAACATCATTGCTCTAGAGGAGATCTGCATGGAGGAATGGGCCAAAATACCAGCAACAGTGTGTGAAAACTTACAGAAAACGTTTGACCTCTGTCATTGCCAAAAAAGGGTTATTTTACCGAGGAATTTACCAATTAATTCATTAAAAATCCTTCAATGTGATTTTCTGGATTTTTTTTTTCTTATTTTGTCTCATAGTTGAGGCATACCTATGATGAAAATTGGAGACCCCTCTCATCTTTTAAGTGGGAGAACTTGCACAATTGGTGGCTGACTAAATATTTTTTTATCCCACTGTATATAATAATGAGATGTAAAAGAGACTATTACAGTAAAGAACTGGAGAAAAACAGAGATAACACTAAAAATACATGGACAATACTTAATATTCTTTGAAATAAAAACAGAAATGCAAGCTACCCAACCAATCTTTCAAAAAAAAAAAAAAGACTCAGTGTGAAAGCAGTCTCACCTGCAGATGAATTTAATATTTTTTTTGTTAACATTGGTCCTAATTTGGCTCGAGAAATACCCATTACAGCACCTACAGGTGATACAATAAGCAAAAACATTGCTATAAAAGACTCCAGCTTCATAAAGAACACAGACGAGAGGGAGGCCATTGAATTTGTTAAAATTGTTTAAAAGTAAAACATCTACGGACTCTGATGGTATTGACATGCTCTTAGTCAAAACTATTATTGAATGCTTAGTGAAACCACTGACCTATATCTGTAACCTGTCTTTCCAAACAGGTATATTTCCCAGTGCAATGAAAATGGCTGAAGTAATTCTGATATACAAGGCGGGTGACGGGGGAATTTTCAAACTATAGACCTATTTCACTATTGCCGCAATTTTCCAAGATATTGAAAAAAAAATATTCTGTGAGAGAATTGACAAGTTTATAATGGAGAATAATTTGTGTGAGCATCAATATGGGTTCAGACACAAGAGGACAACTGCATTTGCTCTAATGGAATTTATAGAAAACATCAACTGCTGTTGAAAATAAAGAGCATTCAGTTGGGGTATTCCTGGATCTTAAAAAAGCATTTGATACAGTGGATCATAATTTATTATTAAAGAAACTACAAAATTATGGTATTAGGGGGGTAGCACTGTCCTGGTTATGTAGTTACTTAAAGAACAGATATCAGTATGTATGTGTTGGTAGCAAAAGCTCACAGTTACTGAAGGTTAATTGCAGAGTCCCACAGGGTTCAGTTTTGGGGCCATTGTTATTCAATATGTATATAAATGATATATGTAAAGTTTAGGAAAAAATGGATTTAATATTGTTTGCCGATGACACTAATTTATTATGCAGTGGAAGCAATTTGGAACGACTTTTGGATACACTCGGAAAGGAATTAGGAAAGCTTAAACTGTGATTTGAGTCAAACAAATTAACGCTCAATTTAAGTAAGACAGAATTTATAATTTTTAACAATCATCACAACAACTCAGTATCTAAACTCAGTGTAAATGGTGTAGAGATAGAAAGGGTATCCAAAATTAAATTTCTTGGAGTAATAATTGATAATAAACTGTGATGGAAGTCACATATTAATTATATTAGAGGTAAAATATATAAATCAATTGCAATACTACACAGAGTGAAATATTTGCTGAATCAACCCACATTATATACTTTGCATCATTCATTAATACTCCCATACATGACATATTGTACTGAAGTATGAGGAAATACATATAAAACAAACATATATCCAGTCTTTATGCTTCAGAAGAGAGCTATTAGAATAATAAACAAAGCTGCTTACAGGGAACCAACAAACCCACTTTTTCTTAAATTAAAAGCTCTCAAGTTGAAAGATCTGGTTGACTTTAAAACTGCAGTAATAATGTTTAAAGTGAAGAACCTATCACTGTCCACAAATATCCAAAAGTTGTTCCAAATAAGGGAGAAACAATATCATTTCGGAGGAACATGTATATTTCAAAAACCTTCAGTGAGAACTACCACCAAGCAACACTGTGTCAGTCCAGGGAGTCAGACTGTGGAACGGTTTCAGTGCCGAATTAAAATCATGTGCAACGCTTGGACAATTTAAACAAAAACTAAAGGAAGAAATACTCCACAAACATATATACAAGAGGACATGTAAAATCACATAAGGATTATCATATTCAGTCTGTATTGTGCTGTTGCTTTTTTTTTTTTTGTCACGTTTTGTCTTGGCTTTGTTCTGAATTGTAATCACTCCTGTTTTGTTTTTCTTTTGAATTCTTGGATGGTGTATGGGTGGGCAATATAAGCTGCGGCTTCAGCCATCACCCATTTCGTGTTAAGATAAGATAGTAGTAGTAGTAGATTAGTTTATTTGACAGGGACAGTGCAATAAACATAGACAATTAATCAAAGACAATCAATCTGATGTGTTGCACATAGAGTGTATAGCTATTAGCTAATTTGCAACTCTTGTCCCTGGATGGGCTTTAGAAAAAAGAATCAAGATAAAAAATATACACAATAACCACATACATCAATGCAGAAAAATTATAAATACACAATTATAAATATTATAAATATTATAAATACACAAATATAACAGCCTGACTCACATTTAACATAAATATTATAAATATTATAAATACACAAATATAACAGCCTGACTCACATTTAACACATATAACATAACTCACATTTGCCTATTTCAGGCCTTCCTCCCTCCGTCACTCACTATAAACAAACACATTTATTCCTTCCCTTCATTCACTCTCACTTTGCAGACAATTAATTCATACATGAGTACATTCTTGTTTATTTTTCAGCCAGTTTTTAACATTTTTAGTGAATGTTTTAAAGTCCGTTATTATTTTAATTTCATTTGGCATTGTGTTCCAGATGTGACTGCCCTTTATAGAGAAAGCTGTTTGTCCAAATGTGGTTCTGCGGTGGAATATTTTACAGTTATTGTTAACAGAACTCCTGGTGGCTCTGCTGCTGTCCTGTCTTTGGACAAAACCAGCAAGTGGCTCGGGTGCTGATTTATGAAAACATTTGAACGTTAATTTCAGAAGACAGAGGTCAATGAAGCTCTCAAAACTCAATAGGTTGTATTTTTTTAAAACATTACAGTGATGCCACCTAATGGGCTTTTTGTCCAAGATTTTTAGGGTTTGATTATATAATGAACCTATATGTCTTATTGTGGAAGGGGCTGCTTGAGCCCAGACTGTCAAACAGTATGATATATGAGAAAAAACCATAGAATGCATATACAGTGCAGCTGCTTCGTAAGGTATGTAATATCTAATTAATTTAAAGCAGTTCAGATTTTTTTTTACTGTTTTTGAAATTTTCTTTATATGAAGATTAAATTTGAGTTGAGGATCTAGTACAATGCCAAGGTATTTGAATTCTGTAACTAAACTGATGTCATGATCATGTATATTAACTTTAAAATGTTGCAGGTTACATTTTTTGATTGAAAAGCACATTGAGACTGTTTTCTGAAGGTTCAGCAATAGATGGTTCTTGAGGAGCCACTCTTGGACATCAACCATACTTGTAGACAGTACATCTGCAGCCTGTGCTGGAGTCTTGGCAGCTGTGTAAATAACTGCATCATCTGCATAAAGTTGGCATGTTGCAGCTGAGCAGTGTAACGGCAGGTCATTAATAAAAATGCTGAAAAGTAAAGGACCAAGAATGGACCCTTGTGGGATACCCATGCGGTTGTTTAAAAATGAGGATTTATCCTGGTGAACTTTTACACACTGTTCTCTATTCTGGAGATAAGATGCAAACCATTCTAATGTATTTGGGGAGAAGTTAAAAGATACCATTTTGGATAAAAGCAAACTGTGGTTTACAGTATCGAAAGCCTTTTTGAGATCTAGAAAAACAGCTCCTACCACATTACCCCTGTCCAAGGACTGTTTGACGTTTTCAATAAGGCAACAATTTGCTGTTTCTGTTGAGTATCCTGGTCTAAAACCAAATTGATGTGGATGAAGAAGTTGATTGTCTTGTAAGTAGTCTATCAGCTGTGTAGCTACAACTTTTTCAAGAACCTTAGATAGGACTGGTAAGATAGAGATTGGGCGGTAATTGCATATATCGTCTTTACTGCCTGATTTATGAACTGGTATGACGACAGCTTTTTTCCAGCCAGATGGAAATGTACTAGACCTAATGGAGAGATTAATGAGATGAGTCAGTGGTTTGATTAATATTTTGCTGTGCATTTTGAGAAAGGAGGTGCTCATATTGTAGATATCATTAGTTTTTGAGTTTGACAGTGTTTTAACAATACCAGCAATTAACTTCTCATTTACCTCATCGATGTGAAAAGTATCTGTTGGAAGTATGGAATTTGTGTTGTTGAGCACATTTGGCAGCACAAAAATTTTTGTTAAGTCTTCCACAGAGCCCACAAAGTGTGAATTAAATTCATTTGCCAAAGTAGCCTTGTCACTGACGGTCTTGCCATTGATTCTAAGTTCCTTTACCCCCTTCTGATCGTTTTTTTTATTAGTTAAGTTATTTAAATGCCTCCATAGGGAACTGTTGTTACCCTTTGCATGATCTATCAGTTTATTGTAATAAGATATTTTTGATTTTCGCAGCTCATGTACCACTTTATTTCTTAAACTTTTGTACACAAGGTGATCATTTTGTAGTTTGGAGGTTAGTGATGTTTTCAGTGCATAGTCTCGCCTCTTCATAAGTTTTCTTATTTCATTATTTAACCATGGTAGGCTAATCTTCTGTTGTCTACTTTTAATTTGCTTTGAAAATTTTTCTATAGACTTTGTGATTGTTGCAGTTATAAAATTACAACAATCATCTACTTCACATGTTGACATGAGCTGCTCCCAATTTTGATTCTCTAAGTAATGTTCAAACTCCTCATTTTTTGATTTGGGGATAATAAAATTTGATTTGTCAATATCGACTCCCCCAAAATACTGTAGTCGCTTTTTAGTAAGTTTCCTGACAGCAAGAACCATGTTATGATCTGAGAGACCAGTTACAAGATTATAGGTTCTGGTTATTCGTTCTGGTTTATTAGTAAATACCATGTCAATAAGTGTTCTGGATTGTTTGGTTATCCTGGTGGGTCCTTTGATGATTTGCTGGTAATTAAATTTAGTCATGAGGCTTTTCAGTTTTTGTTTGTCTTTTTTATCAGACCAGTTGATATTAAAGTCACCATGAATTATTGTTTCTCTGTTCTTCTCAAGTTGTTTAACCAGATCACTTAATTCATTATAAAAGGAAGAATTGTGTGATGGTGGGTTGTACAATACTGCAATGTTGAAATTCATTACCGGAGAGAGACATACATTAACAGCTAAACATTCAAGTGAAGTATTCAAATCAACCAGTTGACATTTATATTTGTCTTTGATGTAAATTAAAATAAGCCTTTATTAGTCCCACAATGGGGAAATTCCAGAATAACAGCACAGGGACAGCAGCACTCAGAGCAATAATTTAGAAGTTAAGAAAATAAGAGCAGTGAATATACATATGTACACATAAACATATAAATATACATATATACACAGTGCGGAGCATTGTAGCTAGATGCAATAAACAGCATAACTGTCTACTTAGTACCCTACATAGTATGAATATGTACCCATACATATTGTCACCCTCCGTAGCGACTAATATTGTCCTAGTTGTATACTGGAGGGGACCATTGTGTAAGTCTATTGCGTTTTTTAAGATAAGGTAAGATAAGCCTTTATTAGTCCCACAATGGGGAAATTCCAGGATTGCAACAGCACAGGGATAGCAACACTCAGAGCAACAATCAGAAGGCAAGAAAAAACAAGAGCAGCTAGTATACATATGTACATATTACTATAAATATATATATATAGACACACAGTGCAGAGCATTGTGGTTGGTGGATGTGCAGCAGAAAGTCTAAAGCTCTCTCTCCGCGGATGCGGCGGGCCAGCTCGATGTCTTTGGGCATGATGGTGACCCTCTCGGCGTGGATGGCGCACAGGTTGGTGTCCTCGAAGAGACCCACCAGGTAGGCCTCGCTGGCCTCCTGCAGAGCCATGACAGCGGAGCTCTGGAAGCGCAGGTCGGTCTTGAAGTCCTGAGCGATCTCCCTCACCAGGCGCTGGAAGGGCAGCTTACGGATGAGCAGCTCCGTGGATTTCTGGTAGCGATGGATCTCTCTCAGAGCCACGGTACCGGGCCTGTGACGGTGAGGCTTCTTCACTCCGCCGGTGGCCGGAGCGCTTTTCTGAGCAGCCTTGGTGGCTAGCTGCTTCCTGGGGGCTTTTCCTCCAGTAGATTTACGGGCGGTCTGCTTGGTTCTTGCCATCGCTCTTTATTATTCTGTCTTTATATTTCTTGCACGCCGCCTAAACTCCACCCCGGCACCCGCGTCGTTTTCGCTTCAGTTCCCCGGTATGTCGAGTTTCTCCATTAGCACCGGGTGGCGGTTGAGTGCTAGCTAGCTCTTCCCTGCTGTATTGTCTCCTGCTGTAAACAGTGCTCCGTCCGCCGACTCAGGAGACCTTTGGGGCGATCTTTGTGTCCGTGATATATATAGAGTGAAAGGTGTAGAAAGAAGAAGGAAGATTAAAAAAAAAAAAAAAAGGCAGTTGCAAAAGGCAGCCAACTCGTGTGGTGCCGGAACCAGACGTTCCGGCGCCATTCTTTTGCATTTTTTTTATAATGCAATTATAAAAAAAAAATAATTTAAAATGCAATTGCATTTTTCATAGTACTTTTGCATTCAATACTATTAGATTGTCACTTTTTTTTTTTTTTTTTGCTATCTCTGCGAGCAGCCCTGCTTAGGTTATAAAGTCTGACAGCCATAGGTAGGAAGGACCTGCGAAACCTCTCAGTCGCACACCTAGGATGATGTAGTCTACTGCTAAGTGAGCTCCTCAGTGCGTTCAGTATGTCCTGCATGGGGTGGGACTTGGACTCCAGCAGAGATGACAGTTTAGCCACCATCCTTCTCTCTCCTATCTCCTCCACTGGGTCAAGACGTTGCCCGGGGACAGAGCTAGCTTTCTTGATTAGTTTGTTCAGTCTGTTCCTATCGGCTGCTGTAATGCCACTGCCCCAGCAGACCACTCCAAAAGTGATGGCTGATGCCACCGCCGTGTCATAGAATGTCTACAGGAGCACCCCTTGTACACCAGACCTGAGCCTTCTCAGTAGGAACAGCCTGCGCTGTCTCTTCTTGTAGAGTGCGTCGGTATTGTGTGACCAGTCCAGTTTATTATTCAAATGAACACCCAGGTACTTGTAGGATGTCACCATCTCAATGTCTGTTCCCTGAATGTTTACTGGTGCTGTGAGGGGTTGTCCTTGCCTGCGACAGTCCACCACCAGCTCCTTAGTTTTCCTCGCGTTGATCTGGAGGCAGTTCCGATGGCACAAGTCCACGAAGTCCTGGATAAGTCCTCTGTACTCAGCTTCATCTCCATTGGAGACAAGGCCAGTGATCACAAGAGTCGTCAGAGAACTTCTGTAGATGGCAGTGTGTTGTGTTGTGTGAGAAGTCCACAGTATAAAGGGTGAACAGGAAGGGATCCAAAACCGTTCCCTGGGGGGCCCCGTGCTGCTGATGATCGTGTCGGACACACAATCCCGAGTTCTCACAAACTGGCCCCGGTTAGTGAGGTAGTCCAGGATCCATGATGACAGGTGCTGGTCCACCTCTGCGCACAGCAGCTTGTCCCTCAGGGGTTACTGTTTAATTTGACCTTGTTAAGATTTTTTCCCCCCTTTGTTATATTATTCTGTTTTTCTTTTAATCTTTACTTTAAATCTATCCGAAATAAAGATTCATTCATTCATTATATTAGTGTACATGTACTATCAAAAAAAAAAAAAGGTCAGGTGTTGTTTTTATCGTCGTCGGCCTCCGTCGGTCTGTGATGACCATGGAAGAGAATCCTAAACGTCTACTCTGCTGGAACAGCACTGCCTGTGGCTGAACAGGCCGATGCGCACCGGTGTTCTACCTTCCAGCGTTGGGCGTTGGTAGGATTCAAGCCTGGGCAGGAAGATATGGAGGACAAGATGTTACCCATGCAGCATGTCCTCCCTCTCCACGTCACTGATGAATCCAAAGGAACAGCAGGGCTGCTGTAGTTTGGCACCAGCGCCGTTGCAGGAGCTGCCAGAACGATGTTAAGCACAACAGAGAACTGCCTTAGGGGCTCCGACTCCGGATTTTTCCTCAGGGTTGACTCCTGAAGCCTTTCCCGTGACCGGGTGTGCTGCAAGGCAGCGGAGGTTTGAAATCAGGGTTTTCCTTCCCCTAAATGGGCTACCTTCCCAGGTTGACGAGCCACCATCTACCCGAAGCATCTGGTTTTAAGGCGCCAGAGATCCTCCCTCGCCCCTTCTCCTATTAGTTAAAGCAGTTCTGCCGGGCTTAGAGACTAAACCACATGGGCAGGCTAGGAGTTGGACTTAGTTGTCAGAGGCTTTTCAAGATGCACGCCGTAAGGAGCATTTTATGAGCACTGGGAGCTTAACCTCTTGCACTCCGGTGTACCGTGGACGGGCAGGTCTCTGCGTCCTACAGCGCACGACGAGGGCGCTGCGTCCTAAGAGCGCACTGGAAAAAAAAGCTGCATTTCCGTTCTTCCACTACAGACACAGCCGCGAACAGATTAGTTCATCTGATTGACCTCTCATTCGACTAATAAGAGCCTTGAATTGAGTTTCTGAAACCTTGAAGAACCAATGACTGAAAACCTAGCAAGAAGGACCCGCCTACCAACGCTGTGAATGCAGCGAGCCAATTGAAGCACAGAAGTTCGCAAGCTGTTTTGTCTAAGGCTGGGTGAAGAGAGACTGACTGCTGCAGCCACAGGCGGTGCTTTTTTTTTTTTTTTTTAATTCCAGCAGAGGAGACGCTTAGGATTCTCTTCCATGGTCATCATAGACCGACGGAGGCCGACGACGAAGGTCGTAAATCATTCGCCAAAACCGCAATCATGGAATTATGTTTTGACCGGGTCGCAAGACCAGAACCACGAGTCCGTAACAAGGGACCAGCGTCGCGTTCGTCTAACAATGAGGAAGAGAAGTTCACCAGGACGCTGCTGTGAAGACGTGTTATAAGCTAAATTATTCTTTATCCCTGAAAATTGTAATCAAAAAAATGACTTTTGACCGATCGGTAAATTACAACTGTGCGACGCACGAAGTCTGAAGTCCGTGCGCCGCGGTACACGGTTCGTTTGCCGCGTCCGGACCGTGAACGCCCCCCCTCCCCCGCTACTCTTCTGTAGCGAGGTGGGGGGGGGCGCAGTGACTGCGCCACGGTCGCCACATGACTATTCCGTCATGTAGCGAGGGGGAGGGGGACAACCCCCCCCACACACACACACACACACACAGCCCTGAGTGTCACCTTTCATTAGAGCCCAAGATAAGAAGTTACAGACGTTTTTCCAAACTGTGCCATTTGGCACAATTTGGCACAGTTCAAAAACGCCTGGGAACTACCTGAGGAAAAAGCTGTGTAATATATTCATTTTTTGTGGTATTGTTACAAAATTTGGACCTCAGCTGGATAACACTTGGTTCTACATTTCTGATGCATTTTCCAGCCCGGATCTGAAGCTGTGTGTTATTTGCAAGCATTTGTATCCAAAAAAACACCCAGGCCAAATTTATTTTCTTCAAGTTCACTATGTTTAGACGACTGTAACTCAGTGGCAGGAGCACTTAGAGAGATTATGACTGTTTTGCCAAAAAATTCAAAGTGTTTTCTTTTAAATGAGACCAACCCCATGAAGATGCTGCAAAGGGTTGAAGAACAGCTTTCGATTTACTTTGGGCACGTTATTTTTTGGCATTTTTAGGGAAATTTACCGGAGTGCAAGGGGTTAACCCCAGAGCCGCTCCTGGCTATGACAACCTTGGAACCGTTGTTTTTATAGTATTGTTGGATTCACGCTTGTGAGTTAACTGATGCAAGCTAAGTAACGAAATAAAGTGAGGATGGAGCACACATTCTAATTAAATAAGCGTTTTCAACTCCTTAAATTGGCAACTGACCAAGCTTTATAGCCACTCACATTACAGAGAAGAAAGAAGAGACAAAAGGTCAAATAATCATATATCACCTTCTCAGCATCCTGAAAGAGTCTGTGTGATGTACAGCTGGGCTTCCTCTGGAGTAGAGAAGGTTTTATCCACATTTTGGTGGGTAATTTTAAGTCGCGCTGGGTGGAGAATGCCAAACCGGACTCCCATCTAGCCCCCAGAGCTGTCGCCTAATGTCACTGAATGCGGCTCAGGCTTTGGCTGTTTTTGCTGTGTAATCTGGAACGACACTGAGGGTCATACCGTTCATCTTGATCCTTTGTTTCTCCTGAACGAGGTGCAAAATATTCGCGCAGTCCTGGTGGTAGTGGAGACGGGCGATAATGACTTGTGGATTACCCTGCCTGGAGCAAACGATGCGCACTGTCCTCCATCGGCGCATCTTTCAAATCAAACGCCTGCTTGAGCAGTGCCGAAACAGAAGTTGCAGAGCAGTCCTGGGTCTCTGGTACTCAACCAGCCTGACATTATTCCTCCTCGACCAGGCCTCTAAATTCTCGCACTTATTTTGTAGAGCATCGGCCATCGTGCTGAGACGTTTCACTTCTTTCTACAGATGGAGTATGTCGTCAGTGCAGGTGGATAGGCTTTCCTCCATGGTGACATGAATGGTGACACTCAGTGCAGAGAGCTCAGATGTAATTGACTCCCTGTATTCCTTCAAATCACTCCTTGCTGCATTGATGTCGGCTCTAATACTGGCACTTTCGCTCTCCAGAACAGCCCGAGCCTCAGTTTTTAGACCATCGATCAGGTCTTTCTGCAAGGAGGATAAGAGCTCACTTTTCAGCGTCTCAGTATCCATCGCAGGTGTAGACACACTCGACACCAAGGTCCCTTCAATGGTGGTCACAGTCGAAGTAGGAGTTGCAGGCCTCGTAGTTAAGAGCCATTGTCTGCTTCCCTCTGGATGTTTTGCCAGCCATTTTGTAGTACTTATTTGTGTAATACCACTTAAAAATTGTCTCCAACAAATATTTTTATGAAATGGTGCCAAAAATTAATGCTTTTAAAAAGTTGCACTGCAGAGCTCAGCTATACGCTTCCTCTTCCATTGTTGGCTCGCTAGCACCCCCCTTGTCTGATCTTTTATCACTTATATTCATAACAGTGGATCTTCACTTTGGGGGATGGGAGTTGTTCAGTCATCATAATTATTTTAGTTTATATCACTGTTCAGTGTTGGAGATCAGTGTAATATTAATTTCTTCTGTGTATTGTCAATAAACTCATGCAGTACTATAACAGGACACGTTTACAAATATTTCAGACCCATTGTAGTGCATCAGTTTATATTTTAGCAATATTTTGTTATTAAAAGGTTTTTAAAACTTTAATGCTAAGATTGAGGCGGTGCTTATAGCGTCGTGCTGGGGTGAGACTGAGGCCAAATAATGATCTGAACCTTGAGGGTGTGACTGGCAAAAGACCGACAGTGAGAGCGTTGCTGCAGTATTGTAAGCGTTTGTTTTTTTATTGATGCGAGAAGATTATTATTATTATTATTATCATTATTATTATTATTATTATTATTCCACCTCAGTGGTTGCATTTTTGACCCTCTAAACATTAACCAAAACGCAATTTTTTTTCGCACACTCCTCAGACCTGGTGAAAAATTTTATAAACTGAAAAAAATGTGTGCCCCATGTTGAAAATTTTTGACGTATCCAGCGTATAGTTGATACGTCCCGCATTCATGGAACAAAGGTTGTAGGGCCTTCCTCCATGTTTTTTTTTTTTTTTTTTAACCTTTGCAGTCTGTACCATCAGCTGTCCATGCTGTTCTGATAGATACTGTATGTCAAAATGTCAGAACACTGGAGGAGGTGGATCCAGTCAGCTGATCGCTGGAACCACAGAATTCAGCTGTTTTCCATGTCAAATCAGCCTCAGGTCAAAAGCACACTCCATGCATTACTTTTTTTCACTTTATTGAAAATAACTTTCTTATCACCGTTAGCGTGCCTTTGAGCCAGGTCGTGTCTGGCTGCTGCTTCTCCTGGCATGTTCTGTGTTGATTTGTCAGACCCGGTTCCGCTGGTGCTCCACCCAGTCTGCTGTGCACCTCATGTTCTCCACATATGCTGAATTATCCTTTAGACCTGTGCAATCATGGCAACTTTATGGTATATTTTTTTTTAAGCATTAAATCTTCATTATTATCTTTTTCTAGTCAAATTTGTCATTTTTCACTTCCTTGTTTTGTCCAGGGATTACTGTGGTGACTGACAGGTCATGATGATGTGTTATCCAATCAACATGCTCGTGGTGCTGCGTATTACCCAATTTGCACAAAGACAATCCGAAGCCCCGCCCACACTTCTTAAAGCCAATGCATGAAGAGACACAGAGCGGTGGCTAAACTTTTATTGATAAAAATGACATATTTTGACTGAGTGACTCCATACTCGGGAATGCACACCCTCGTAACCTCAGGAAACCACTTATAAAATGTTAGGTCAGTCTGACCAATGGTTGAAAAGATATGCGTGGAACAGACACACAGAGATTCCGTGCATTTATAGATAGATTAGCTTAGCTAAATAAAAGCTTAAAGCTTTAAAAATGTGCTAAAATAGCTTAAAATTGAACAACAATTAGCATAAAAACTGAAATGGTTTGAATGGGTTTTTTTTTTTTTAGCGGAAAGAATTTTAGTCTAAATAACTGATGGAGCATAAAGAGAACTTGAAGAATGTCTCTATTTATTCCCATTATGTTTTTTCTAGCTGAGGAAGTGTAAATATTATAGAAAGTATGACCGTTAAACCACCAATCATTGTTTTCCACTTTATTTCAGCATAAATGACTTTATTATAGTGGCTTTTATCACAATCTCAGGAAAGGCTTTTATTGTAGAAAAACTATTTCCACAGATAGTCTTTAGGATGGCTTTTACTGTGAAACAGCCACAGCTAATGATCTCTTATCCTCCTTTTGTTGTTCTTCTTTTTTCTGCAGCTGCCAAACCAGAGCCGAGTGGACAGTGGCTCTGAGGTTGTCGGCCAGTCATCTTCTCTGCTGCCCATCCCTGGTTTCCCCTTGCAGGTCAGACTTACATATTGATATATTATTTTTATTTTCTAATATGAATAAATGTCAGAATGTTAACATTTCAACAGCCTGATTTGCTAGTTTTTTTCTGAATGTACTTTGAATATTTTTCACACCCAAAGAGGTTCAAGAAAATATTTGCTCATGTTCCGTTTTCAGGAGTACAACCAGAACAGCATCTTCAGTCAGGCCTACGGCAAAAACCTGCCCCCCAGCTCTAAGCCCGACGCTCCCATGATGCACCAGGAAACGTCCCTGTACTCCCTGTTCGATGGGACTCCGTGGTCGCCCTCGATCCCCGCCAGCTCGGGTACGTCTCAACATTTTTTAATGTCAGATTTGTCCTTTTTTTTTTCTGCCCCATTTACTCTGTGAAACATTTCTCTGATGTTAGCTGTGCTCTGATTGGCAGACCACTCCACCCCAGCCAGCCAGTCCCCTCACTCCTCCAACCCCAGCAGCCTGCCTTCCTCACCCCCAACACACAACCACGGAGCCATGCCGTTCTCCAACTTTGGACCCATAGGCACTCCGGACAGCCGGGACCGCAGGGTGGTGGATCGCTGGAAGGCCGACAAGACTGGTGAGCGGGGGAACACAATGGGGGTGAGGATTATGTGATGGGGCGATGTAAGAGGAGGATTATGTGATATTCAAGGATTCAAAGGCTTTATTATCATGTGCACAATTAAGAAATGCAACATTTCCTGAGAAATGAAATTCTTACTCTGCTGTCCACAACAAATGCCAAGGTAATAAATACACATCAATCCTAATAAAGGTAATAAACACACCTTAGACCACAAAATGAACACATAATATCAAAGTCAGAATTAAATCGAATCGGTGAATTCAAAAGGGGCCCAAGTCCAAGAAATATGTTTTTGCAGGAAATCAAATAAATTGCATAGCTCAAAGGTAGTCTATGCCAGATGGTTCATACTTTACTCAGATATAGCACAAGGCCATAGCTTAGAAATGCTATAATATGAAGCATTTCACTTTTTTAATTTCAGAGGATTGGCAAACTAAAGTCCCTGGACTTGGGCCCTTCTTGAATTAAACAATAAGAACATATGAAAAGAAGTGCATAACATCTATTTCTCACATGTTGAAAACGTTTTTTTTTAATTATGCCATGTTTTGAACACCCTTTATGATCACTTTATATTCAAACTATTTGTTTTGATAACTGCCAGCAAATGAGATTTTCATCTAAAAGTGGGCAGATTAACATAGAGGTCCATCTAGTTAATCGTCAAAGTCAGACTCATCTTCACGCCTAGCATCACAAACTGTTAAATTACTGAGGAACTGCTGAGCCTCTGGTGAAAGATATTTTGCCAGTTTCTGAACATCTTTTACTTTAGCTGCCTTTACACCAAGTTGCTCGCTGTAGAGTGGCTCCTCTGGGTATGTAACAACCCTGCACGATGGCTTTAGAAGGCGGAATCTGGATGTGACCCGAGCAGACATATTTTCGGAAACTTCTATATCATTTCTGAAATTTGTACTGAATCGGAAGATCTTGTATTTGGTGACTGTGTACTTCTCTCCGTCTTTTCTGGTTGACTTTTTATAAAACTGACCAAGGTGGGACTTGAAGTCAAACATATACAGTATGTGTACCTTTCATGGAGATAGCCTCAAACTTTTCACCAATGATTTCATCCCATTTTTGATAAGTCTCGACTGTGTCGTGTCTTCGCTGTACTCTTTCTGTGACCCCAAACTGCCTGTCACAAGGCAAGTAGCTATGGCCCTTGATTGGAAGGTGATGGGTGACTTCATCAAACCTTCTGTTTACCACCAGGGATGCTAAATACTGCACCATAGTGTGGTTGTGGTTTTGACCACGGCAGCCATCGGTGAAAATACCTAGATTCTTAACAGTGGAAGGTACATTAGTTTCTATAAAATGTCTTATGACCTCGTTGACACCTCTATGGGCTTCTGTTTCTGGCCAGGTGTAGACCTTCATTTTACCAAGTTTGGCTGAATGTATGCCAAAGACAAAGAGCCAAAGCTGTCGTGAATAAAAGACATCACCAGTAGGGACATGGGGAAAAGTGATGTTTTGTTTGAAGTCGAAGCAAAGGCACTCTGTGTCAGCATTCTGTTCAGCAACCTCAGTGAATGACTTCAACTTGTTGTAGAAGACCTTTGCCTTTTTCTTGTGCAATGTAAGTGCGGTACTCAAGCTATTACGAACAGCTGCATTTTTCTCTACCTTCAGCTTGGCTTGATATTCAGTAGAGACGGAACAAACATCACTACGAGGCCTACCAAACCCATAATTGAAGTTCATTTTAAAGTAATCATAATAAAACCTAAATTTCACCTCACAATCTCTGTTTAACATCTTTACCTGCGCGATATTCGGCATATTTGTCAGGGTACAACAACTGTAGGAACAAGGAATACATTTTCACAACTGTAAGATCAGAGGCAAGGTATCTCCTCTTCTTTCCATGGCCTGCATAATGTGACACACAGTATGGGAAGGACCGGATATGTTCATCAACTTTGTCTTTCAAGTCGTCAGAAATGCAACGTCTGTTATTATGAGTTCCCTGTTTGTCTGTTGGTGTTACTCCTTGGGATTGGTGGCTAGCAACTGTCCTCACACGCTTTGTTCCTATGCCATGAAGGCTGGCAAACGCCTCTCTGCATACCACCTTCTCTTCATCACCAAGTTTAACCTTGTAGTAGTACTGCCACTGGCGTTCTTGTGATTCCTCAGCACCTCGCGGTCTCCTATGCTGTGGCTTTTTACAGCTGATAAGAGGCATCAGATACGCATCCTGGCCATCCTGGGTACCAATCTTATTGAAATACTCAAGAAGTGTTTCTTTTGCCGTCTCTGTGAAGGCCACAAGGCACTCCCTTTTACACCTGAAATGAAGAAAAAATACATCACAATCACATTCATGATAATAAACACCACAAAATTCACTCATCACCATAAATCAAAGCTCAAGACTAAGAACACCATGGAACCATAGGACTTTTTGTACTCGGTTATATTATTTGTTTTCCCCATTATTTAACTTCGTAAATTCCACTGCAGGCATGCCATCACACACTTCATTTTGTACAAAAGACACACCATGTACAAAGCACTTAGTAGTATACAGGTATTGCATTGACACAACATGATAAGTGGGAACCCTTACCTGCAGTTACCCATTTTCCTTGCTGGTTTCACTTCTTTTTTGGTATTGACATATTCTTTGCCTTCAGCGCGTAATCGTTTTTGTTTGTTTCTGGCCCATTCCTTTTCATTACGCCTTCTTTTTGGCCTGACCTCTTCATCACTTGAGTCAAACTCGTGTTGCATTGGTGCTGCCATCTTGGATGACTGGTGCTGCCACCTATGACTTTAAGTTTAATCCATGCAGGAAGGGCCCAAGTCCTGGACTTGGGTCTCTCTTGCACTCAATGCATAAACAATGCTGAGAATAGTCAATGCATTAAAGTTGACTTGGGACGTTTTTGCACATAATCAGATAGCTTGTCTCTTAAAGTTCATTAAACATGTAATATCTGGGTTTTGAAAAAGTGTGGACTTGGGCCCTTTTGGAATTCACCGATTCAATCCTGTTAAATACACCTTGGTCAGATAATATCTATGAATTCTTTTAAATAATATTTCTTCAGATAAATTTATTAAATAAAGCCCAGATTTGTGTCCACCTCAAACCACTAATGTGACTGTTGCAGAAATAAACTGCAGTGGGATTAGCGGTGACCTCCCTTTGAAATAAGACTTTAATATTTTTGTTTTCAGATTGGAAGGGAACCAAACGTTTCCACCACAGTCCGAGAAGGTGCAGACAGGCTTCTCTATCTGATAAATGGGATCTCGCTGTAAAAAGCCTGATTAGCCCATAACAAGATGAAATTCTCTAAATGAGCAGGAAAAGTTGAAGGCAGACACAAATTCTTCATGTGACAACAGTGTACCATTTAGATTAAATAACTATACCTGTCAAAATATTATCAAACCAAGTTTTATAAAATAAGGATTTATTTTTATATTGTGGTTATTCCAAATAAAATAGTTATGGGGAGAAAAATAGTGTTTGTAGATAAGAGACCAGGATAATAACAACTGTTAATGAAGTTGGGATAGTTTAAAGGGAAGTTTTTCTGGTTCATATGGACACACTAACAGGAATTTTAAACCACCCACTTGAGGAAAAATACTGTATATTCAGGGATACGATTCCAGATTGATGCAGGTTCTGCAGAAACTGTTTCATCCAATTAATGGTAAAGGCTTTATTAAGAGTCTCAAAATCTAAAAAAAAATTCATCTACACTTATAACTGTTTATTAGCACAGATTTTTTAATGTAATGAGTTTTATTTTTCCACAAAAAATTAAATAGCATTGTGGCTATTGATTTACAGTGGGGCAAAAAAGTATTTAGTCAGCCACCAATTGTGCAAGTTCTCCCACTTAAGAGATGAGAGAGGTCTCCAATTTTCATCATAGGTATACCTCAACTATGAGAGACAAAATGAGAATAAAAAATATCCAGAAAATCACATTGTCTGATTTTTAAAGAATTTATTGGTAAATTCCTCAGTAAAATAAGTATTTGGTCACCTACAAACGAGCAAGATTTCTGGCTCTCACAGACCTGTAACTTCTTCTTTAAGAGGCTCCTCTGTCCTCCACTCGTTACCTGTATTAATGGCACCTGTTTGAACTCGTTATCAGTATAAAAGACACCTGTCCACAACCTCAAACAGTCAGACTCCAAACTCCACTATGGCCAAGACCAAAGAGCTGTCAAAGGACACCAGAAACAAAATTGTAGACCTGCACCAGGCTGGGAAGACTGAATCTAATAGGTAAGCAGCTTGGTGTGAAGAAATCAACTGTGGGAGCAATTATTAGAAAATGGAAGACATACAAGACCACTGATAATCTCCCTCGATCTGGGGCTCCACGCAAGATCTCACCCCGTGGGGTCAAAATGATCACGAGAACGGTGAGCAAAAATCCCAGAACCACATGGGGGGACCTAGTGAATGACCTGCAGAGAGCTGGGACCAAAGCAACAAAGGCTACATCAGAAACACACTACGCCGCCAGGGACTCAAATCCTGCAGTGCCTGACGTGTCCCCCTGCTTAAGCCAGTACATGTCCAGGCCCGTCTGAAGTTTGCTAGAGCGCATTTGGATGATCCAGAAGAGGATTGGGAGAATGTCATATGGTCAGATGAAACCAAAATAGAACTTTTTGGTAAAAACTCAACTTGTCGTGTTTGGAGGAGAAAGAACACCAATACCTACTGTGAAGCATGGGGGTGGAAACATCATACTTTGGGGCTGTTTTTCTGCAAAGGGACCAGGACGACTGATCCGTGTAAAGGAAAGAATGAATGGGGCCATGTATCGTGAGATTTTGAGTGAAAACCTCCTTCCACCAGCAAGGGCATTGAAGATGAAACGTGGCTGGGTCTTTCAGCATGACAATGATCCCAAACACACCACCCGGGCAACGAAGGAGTGGCTTTGTAAGAAGCGTTTCAAGGTCCTGGAGTGGCCTAGCCAGTCTCCAGATCTCAACCCCATAGAAAATCTTTGGAGGGAGTTGAAAGTCTGTGTTGCCCAGCAACAGCCCCAAAACATCACTGCTCTAGAGGAGATCTGCATGGAGGAATGGGCCAAAATACCAGCAACAGTGTGTGAAAACCTTGTGAAGACTTACAGAAAAAGTTTGACCTCTGTCATTGCCAACAAAGGGTATATAACAAAGTATTGAGATGAACTTTTGTTATTGACCAAATACTTATTTTACCAAGGAATTTACCAATTAATTCATTAAAAAATCCTTCAATGTGATTTTCTGGATTTTTTTTTTCTTATTTTGTCTCTCATAGTTGAGGTATACCTATGATGAAAATTGGAGACCTCTCTCATCTTTTAAGTGGGAGAACTCGCACAATTGGTGGCTGACTAAATACTGTGAAAGGAGAAAGTTATATAAATGAGTCTAGAAAGTCCTTCTGTTTTACACAGCAGATGTCCACCTTTTAAAGAGAAATCTCTGAAGCCACTGGTTCAGTCTTTTTTGGGTTTTTTCAATAAGTGGCTGAAAATTAGCCTCACATCTGATGTCTTCATGTTTGATAACGGTAACTCCCAGATAGGTGACAGAGTCTTTCACTGGAATATTACTGACTGGAGCAGAATTACAGGCTTTAAGAGACAGCAACTCAACATTTGTGGACATTTAAAGTGAGTCCTGAAGCTTTAGAAAACAAAGAAACAGTATTTAGAGCCAGTGGGATTTCTGAAACACTGGTGAGTCGTGTCACCAGCAGCCTTGCTAATCAAAAAATTATAATTTGCAAAAGGGCTAGATTTAATAGTCTGCAAGCAGCTGTGCACATAACAGGAAGAGGTGAAGGGAGACTGGACAACCTGGTCTCACCCCCCGATCCACCTCGAATCTTGGTGCAGTTCCCCACTTCAGTTTAATAGAACTGTTAGTGTTTTTATAAAGTGCTTTGATGGCATTACAGGAAAAAGGTCCAAAACCAAAGGTCCAAAACCAAAAAAAGGTCCAAAACCAAATTTATCAAGAGCAGAAAAATAAAATGCTCAGTAGTGTCAAAAGCTTTATAAAAATCTAAAAATGAAATATAACTGTCACTTGTGATACAATGGGAGTCATCAATAAGATCTCGTACTAAACTGATGTCAGAGAGATGTCGACCCTTGATGAAGCCGGTCTGAGTTTCATCGATTACACTGGTCCACACCCCAAGTTTTTTTTAGCTGATTTAGGACAATGTTGATGTGATGAATCCAAAAATCACATTGGTGTTGCTCAATCAGGTCAACTCCTTGAACTATGGCCACATGTTTTTTACGTTTTTGTTTACATGTAGGGGTATTTTCACTTTATATGATGCAAAATTCTTTATTTCTTGAAATTCTCTGAATTTTGAACAATGACATCTCATTCAATTTACATGTACTTACCTTTATCAATGGTAAAGGTAAGAGTTGCAAATTAGCTTAATGCTATACACTCTGTGCAACACATCAGATTTTTTTTTGTCTGTTTATTGCACTGTCCCTGACAAATAAACAAATAAAAAAAAAAAGTCTACGATTCAATTTACAGTACAACTGCTGTACAACTGCTGATAACTTAGCAAAAAAACCTGACCTGATGGAGAGAAACGGATGTCATCTTCGGATTCAGCGGTGCCAAATTGTCTTAAATCAGTTGAAAAAAAACACAGACAACTTAGAAAAAAAATATTTTTATGTTGTGTTATAAACAGTAAAACAGTTCTCATTCTGTTGGCAAATATTTGGGCCAATATTTTTTAAACTCTGAAATGGCTGTTGTGACTTCAACCAGACTAAGAGGAGCGTCACACCTGTTCTTCTGTTCAGAAGGTAAATTATTGCCTTCTTTATTGCCATTCATAAAAGAGTGAGTAGATGTGTCTGAATAGTTTGATCTATGCAGGTTACCATAGAAGGTAGAACAAAAATTTGCAATTAATTTGGGATCTTCTGTAATAACACCATTCACATTAAGCTTTTGAATAGAATTAACCTCTTGCACTCCGTTGTACCGCGGACGGGCAAGTCTCTGTGTCCTAGAGCGCACGAGGGTGCTCTCGTGCGCCCTCGTGCGCTCTAGAGCGCATGATGGAGATGGTGATGGGGGGGGGGGCGGAAGCCGCGGTGACTGCGCCACTGTGGCCACATCGCCACATTCGAGTGTAATCCGTCATGTAGCGATGGCCGATCTCTGTCCTCTGTAGCAAGGGGGGGGGGGGCCAACCCCCCCCCCCCACACACACAGACACAGCCCTGAGTGTCACCTTTCATTAGAGCCCAAAATGAAGCTTCTACATTGAATCATTCAAAAGTTAGACGTTTTTCCAAACTCTGCCATTTGGCACAATTTGGCATAGTTCCAAAACGCCTGGGAACTACCTGAGAACAAAGCTGTGTAATATATTCATTTTTTGTGGTATTGTTACAAAATTTGGACCTCAGCTGGATAACACTTGGTTCTACATTTCTGATGCATTTTCCAGCCCGGATCTGAAGCTGTGTGTTATTTGCAAGCATTTGTATCCAAAAAAACACCCAGGCCATATTTATTTTCTTCAAGTTCTCTATGTTTAGATGACTGTAACTCAGTGGCCGGAGCACTTAGAGAGATTATGACTGTTTTGCCAAAAAATTCAAAGTGTTTTCTTTTAAATGAGACCAACCCCATGAAGATGCTGCAAAGGGTTGAAGAACAGCTTTCGATTTACTTTGGGCACGTTATTTTTTGGCGTTTTTAGGGAAATTGACGGGAGTGCAAGGGGTTAAATTGTGCCTGTTGTTTTTCCCAGCGGAAGAAATAAGCTGTGCTTTGCTCCCCCTCCTGTAACCACTGTCTTCTAGACCTGGCTATGCTCCTCTAGCCTTAGTAGTATAAAAATCATTGAGTCTGCCATTTAGCATTTTTTTTTTTGTTGTTGTTACTTATTTGTACCCGTAGGTAGATTTGGTTTGCAGTCTGGTGACAAGCCACCGGCTGCCGGTCGCTGCGTGCGCGAGCGCCCTAAACCTACATGTTTTAGTATGCGGGAGGAAACCGGAGAAATCCCGGAGTAAACCCACGCAACACGGGGAGAACATGCAAACTCCACACAGCTCACTGTTGGTCGGGGGCTGGGATCGAACCCACGATCTCATGATCCCCGCGATCCCCCGGCCGAGGGTAAAACTGTGCTGCCACAGTGCTAAACCACTGCGCCACCGTGCAGCATATCCAGTTCTTAATTTAACGGCGGGGGGGGGGGGGGGTCACTTTTTCACACAGGGCCATTTAGGTTTGGATTTTTTTTTACCCTGAATAATAAACACCTTCATTTAAAAAGTGTATTTTGTGTTATTTGAGCGCCATTAAAGCTGGACTACATAGAGAATGACTAGAAAACCGTCGCCCAGAGCGGAAAAAATGCATTTGGTGGACACACAACCTAAAACAGCAACTCGGTGATCAAATGTTCTGCCAAAAAGTAAGGTTTTAAGTCTTCTTTTCAAACAGTCTGTGGATTGTGATGACCTCAAGGTGTCAGGCAGGGCATTCCACAGACATGGGGCAACAGCACAAAAAGCCCGATCCCCCATGGTGTTGTGTTTTGTCCTGGGTATATGAAGGCAGTTTGAGTGAATGGAATGGAGGGAACCTGCTGTGGTTAGTGGAGTTAACAGTTCTTTGAGGTAAGGGGGACATTTCCCTGGATGCACTGGTGAGTGAGGAGGGAATCCTTATATTCAGTCCTGATGGAAACAAGAAGCCAGTGGAAGTGATTTAAAAATGAGTGTGATATGTTCATATTTTCACACCCTAATCAGGACCCTAGCTGCAGAGTTTTGAATATACTGCAGTCTTTGAATACTCTTGCCAGGGATCCCAATGAGGAGCACATTGCAGTAATCCAGTCTGGAGGAGACAAACGTGGACCAGCGTTTCAGCATTTAGGAGGGTGAGAGAGGGGCGGAGTTTTGCAGTGTTATAGAGGTGATAGAAAGAGATCTTACAGAGGTGATTTACATGGGATTTGAAAATGAGGTTTGACTGTTTTTACACAGAGATTGGTGACTGATGAGGAAAGGAGGATATTCAGTTCAACTTTATTTATAGAGCGCCATTTCACAACAACAGTCATCTCGTAGCACTTTCAACTGTAGGGGAAACCCCCACAACTGAAATTGGGGGGATTCATAATGTCACCACAGAAAGTGATGCAGGTTATGGACGAAGACTGAATCTGGTGAGGTGTGCCAAACATGATGGCTTCAGTTTTGGAGCTGTTTGAGTTGAAGAAAGCTGTGCTCCATCCAAACCTTTATCTCCTCCAGAGAGATGTTGAGAGGTCAGGGAGATGATGGTGGTGGTGGTGATGATGATGATGATGATAACAACGGTGATGGAGCTGCAGCAGTGGTTTTGACATGCAACTGTGTGTCATCAGCATAACAATGGATTGAAACTCCATGGTGCCTGATGACTTGGCCAAGGAGGAGCAGATAGATAATGAAGAAGATGGAGCCAAGGACTGACCCCTGGGGGACCCCGCAGGTTACTGTATTTGGATTTGGTAGAACCTGTCCAAGGGAAATGTATTCTGTCCGATTGGTGAGATATGAGTGGAAGCAATTGAGGGCAGTGTCTGTGAGTTCAGTTAGATGGTGGAGCCGGTTGAGGAGGATATGGTCAACTGTATCAAATGCGGCAGATTGGTTGAGGAGAATGAGGAGAGAAGGAGAGCCAGAGAGAGGATGTCTGGGTCAAGAGTGGGTTTTTTGAGCAATGGTCGAATTAATGCATTTTTTAGAGCAGGAGAGACATGACCAGGTTGGAGGGAGTGATTGATAACCGCGGTGATCAGTGGACTTAAATTACAGATGTGTGTTTTTACCAGGAAGGTTGGAGTCTAGAGCACAGGTGGAAGCTCTCATTCTCCTGATGATATCCTCAACCTCGTCTAACTGGGTATAAGGTTATGAAAATGTGTAAATTAAAAAACTACAAAACAGATGGACAGAACAAAGCGTGCCCAGGGTGAAGTAACTTAACAGTCCTCTGGATCAGCTGCAGCTCTCTCAATACAAAACAATTGTGTGGTTTTTGTCCTCTTTGGATTCTTATCTCCTCAGTCAGGAAATTGGAAGTGAGGTTTTAGTAAGAAAAAGCGCTATATAAGTACAGGTCCTTATCCCTTAATCTCCCACCATGCTCGTGTTTAGTGATGTGGGATGATGGGAGTTGTTGTCCGCTAATTGTTGACACAAAAACTAAATATTACTCGATTATAAAATGTGTGTGCGTGTGCGCGCGATACTGCAAGTAAATACAGGTATTGTGGCGTAATCCCCACAACAGCTGGACAGGCACAGCAATGTGTGTATTAATGTCTACAGACAGCCCGCTTCTCCTGGCTTTTTCCAGCTCACTACTGTGATGTTAATGTGCCATTCATGCATTGTGTTCATGTTTCCTGTCCTTACTGTGTCTATACAGTGATGACAATACAGTATGTAGATGTGCCTTGTAACCTCTTTTGTCCTGCAGAGGCGAATCCTGGCTTGCAATCCTCTTATTGTTATGTGTCCCTCTCAAATGCAAATGCCCATACCTACTACTGTGAATGCCTTTCATGTATTGTCTGTAGTTGGGTATATATGCTGCACCATTCTGTAAATCTCTCTCATTCTCTGCTACTGCTCATCTGCACACCTTGCTGGAGAGCCCGCATGAGCGAGCCCTGTGACGGCGGTATGATAATAAACCTATTTAAAACCTCACATCGCTGCTTATTTTTTATGCCGCCGCAGTATCCTGATTTCTCATTTTTTTGTACGTTTGTGACACTTAAATATTTCAGACCATCAAACAAATTTAAATAATTAGACAAAGATAACACAAGTAAACACAAAATACAGTTTTAAAATGAAGGTGTTTATTATTAAGGGTTAAAAAAAAATCCAGACCTACATGGTCCTGTGTGAAAAAGTGATTGCCCACTAAACCTAATAACTGGTTGGGCCACCCTTAGCACCAACAACTGCAGTCAAGCGTTTGCGATAACTGGCACCAAATCTTTTACAGCACTGTGGAGGAATTTTGGCCCACTCATATTTGCAGAATTGTGGTAATTCAGCCACATTGGAGGGTTTTCAAGCATGAACCGCCTTTGTAAGGTCATGCCACAGCATCTCAATCAGATTCAGGTCAGGACTTTGACGAGGCCACTCCAAAGTCTTCATTTTGTTTTTCTTAAGCCATTCAGAGGTGGACTTGCTGGTGTCTTTTGGATCATTGTCCTGCTGCAGAACCCAAGTGTGCATCAGCTTGAGGTCACGAACAGATGGCTGGACATTCTCCTTCAGGATTTTTTGGTAGGCAGCAGAATTCATGGTTCCATTTACCGCAGCAAGTCTTCCAGGTCCTGGTATTGTCATTTTTCTAAAGGTTGAAACAATTGGCCATTTTATTTATTTTATTTAGCGAATGCAAAGTCCTTAAGCCAAGCAGTTGCCTCCTGGTTTGCTGTATGGAGGGTGTGTAATCCTCCTTCCAGTCTTTGGAGCGGGCAAGCCTCTATGATGTGTTCCATAGTTTGCTCCTCTCCACATGCGCACAGTGGGCTAGGGTTACTGCCCCATCTGTGAAGGCTGGCCAAGCAGGGGCCATGTCCAGTCCTGAAGCGATTGAGTGTAGACCACTGTCTCCTTGGGAGGTTGGTGCCCGGGACCTGTTGGTTGGGGTTTATCACCAGCTGTTTGTTTGGGACCTCCTTGGTCTCCCATTCCTCTTGCCAAGCTATCTGGATGGTAAAGTCAGCTGGGGGAGGGTTTTTCCAAATCGGCCGTCTGGATGAAAGTCGGGCAGTGGGTGGGGTGTAGATATCTGCATGGATTGGTAAGTGAGGAAAATCTTTAACTTTTTGGAGCATCCTTTGAGTTAATGCTGCTCGCCGGATGTGTGGAGGGGCTATGTTTGACAGTACAGAGAGCCAGGGGAGTGGTGTTGAGCGGATTGTTCCAGTTATAGTTCTCATGGTTGAGTTGAGCTGGGTGTCTACATGGTGTGTGTAAGATGACCTGGACCAGACAGGGGCACAATATTCTGCTACAGAGTATGAAAGGGCCAGTGCTGAAGTGCGCAGGGTGGAGACTGCCGCCCCCCATTTTGCACCAGCGAGCTTGCAGAGCAGGTTGTTTCGTACTTTCACCTTAGCAGCCGTCCCCTTTAGATGTTCCTTGAAGGATAAGGTCCTATCAAGGGTCACTCCAAGATAAGCTGGATTTGGGGCATGCTTAAGCTTGAGTCCGCTCAGGTGGATGTTTAGTTCTCTGGCAGCTTTTGCATTGTGGAGATGAAATACACTGGAGACGGTTTTTGCTGGGCTTGGTTTTAGGCGGCAGATTTTGCGGAACTGGTCCAGTTTAGCAAGATCTTCCGTGAGCACCCGTTCCAGTGGTTCAAAGTCTGGTGCTTGGAATGCCAAACAGATGTCGTCTGCATAGATGAATTTGCGGGATTTTGTAGTAGGCAGGTCGTTTATGTAGAGGTTGAACAGAGTTGGAGCTAGAACTGAGCCTTGTGGGAGTCCGTTTTTCTGCATTCTCCATGCACTTGTGTTCTGACTGAGGTGGACTCTGAACCTTCGGTTGGTCAGCAGGGTTTTTATAATTTCTGTTGCCCAAGCAGGGATCGCCTTTATAAGTTTCAGGAGGAGGCCTTTGTGCCAGACCGTATCATAGGCGGCTGTAAGATCGAGAAACACAGCCCCTGTCTTCAGTCTGCTCTCGAAGCCATTTTCAATGAAGGTGGTTAGGGCCAGTACTTGTTCTCCTGTACTGCGGTCCTTGCGGAAACCTGCTTGATCCACACTTAGAATATCCTCTATTTCTGGGGAAATGCGTTGCAGTATTAGGCGCTCCATGATTTTGTAAGGAACGCTGAGTAGGGAGATTGGGCGGTAGCTTGCTGGTAGTTTGTGGTCTTTGCCAGGTTTTGGGATGGCAATGACCTTTGCTGTCCGCCATTTCTTTGGGATCGAGTTTGTTTGTGTGATCCTTGTGTAGAATTGTGTCAACCAGGTTAGGGCTCGGGGGCCAAGATTTTTCATGAATTCTGGGAAGATGTTATCGTATCCTGCTGCCTTTCCACATTTCAGGCCCTGTAGGACTTTCTCCAGTTCAGCAGCCTCGAAGGGTTCAGGGTTCGTTTCCTCTACAGGCATTTTTTGGTGTTTTTTTAGCTCAGTTGTAACTGCTCTTCTGGTGTCTTTGTCTTGGGGTGCTTTGGCGATAGTCAGTAGGTGGGATGCAACTTGGTTGGGTGTGACGGATGCTCGGCTTTGGCTAGGGGGCTTCTGTGCAGCTCCTAGGCGACGGATGAGGCTCCAACATTTCCTGCTAGAGTGGGTAAAGCTCCGGTCAGCAACTGTCTCCTCCCATTTCTTTCGCCGGGCTGTATTTAGCGATTCAATGAGATGGTCTGCTATCTCTGGGTCCCCTGATGTTTGACAGGATTGTAGGAGGGCAGCACTTTCTCCGTCCAAACATGGGACATAGAGGGGTCGGTAGCCTCGTGGGATTGCAGTATGGGCAGCCTTGAAGATTGCGCTGCAGAAGCGGTTGTATGCTTCATCTACAGTAATGGTGTGGAGTGGGATGGTAACAACGCTCCGGTCCAGAGTTTCACTGAATTTCTTCCAGTTGGCTTTGCGGAAGTTCCAGCGCATCTTCCTTGGGCTGTATATGACTGGAAGTTGTAGGCCAATGTGTACAAGCAGGGGCCGATGTTGGCTGTGTGGAAAATCATTGGCCAATCAATTGGCCATTGAAAATAAGCGGCGCTAGCTTTCTTTACTTGCTAGAACTTACCAAGCAGAAGCAGGCAGTAAACGTTGCGGCTCTGGGGTGTCTCCATTTCACATGCTCATGCATCACTGTCGTGCTGCCGTGAAAAGTCTGCTTTGTAGAGTCTGCATTTTACTGGTTTCGTTTTTTTGTTTTCTGTGAAATGTTCCCATACTATAGAAAGTTTTGGTCTGCTTTTTTTTAGCTCCACTTTGACTCGTTTGTCTTTTCGCTTTGCCATGCTGTGCTCCTCTTCTTCTGCACTGGAAGTTGTTCACACATGCCGAACAACAGAGGCGCTACTGCCCACAACAGTTCCGGTCGTGCATTGCAGTTACAACTGAACATTTCCGTGGCATGCATATTAACTCTAAAATTAAATGACTTGTCAACAATCAAAATCTGCGTCGACAAATTTTTATTATCGACATTATCGACAACGTTGACTAATCGTTTCAGCCCTTATGAAAGGAAGGATTCTGAAATAACAAACCTAAGAAAATGGGGGATTATGTAATAGGGCAATGTAAGTGGAACATTATGTGATGGGTAGTTCACATTTGGGAGGATTATATGAGAAGTGACTGTGTAAGGGAGGAGGATTCTTAAGCAAGGAAACAAGGATGATTATGTGATGGGGAAATTATAAGGGGATTATGTGATGGGTGTGTCACATTTGGGAGGATTATGTGACAGTTGACTGTGTAAAGAAAGATTATGTGAGAAGGGATCATGAAAGGAAGGACTCTGAAATAAGGAACCAAAGGAAATGAGGAGGATTATGAAACGGATGATGGCTGTAAGGGAGGATTACATAACAGGAGTCACATGATGACACATTCTTTGTCGTCTTCATGTTTTAGGAGCCGTTGGCGGGTTTGGTTTGGACTTCCTGCCAGCCCCAGCATCATCGGCAGTGTCGGACACCAGCTGGCATCAGAGCGGACCGACGGGCAGCTCCTGGACCAATCAGGAGTCTCCGATGGAGGAGTCTTCCTCCACTGTTCTGATGGACAGCCTGAAGATGAAGGTGAGAATGATGGCTCCTTTCTTTTCCCCCCCTAAATTTGCCGTTTTTCTCCCTAACTTTTCTGTTTAACCCTTCGTGTTTCCTCTGCAGTCCATCTGGTCGAACTCGATGATGCAGCCTGGCCCATCGGCGCTGGAGCAGCTCCTCCAGCAGCAGAAGCAGAAGCGGGGCCACAGCGCCACCAACCCGCCCCACTGAACCGGCGGCCCACGGCGGCGCTTTGTGTCCGTGGAGGAAAACGACGAGAAAAAAAAACCACCAGGAGAAACGGAGGTTTGACAACAAAATTCAAAAGAAGTTTTGACGAAGCTTCGATTTAAAACGGGAAAACTAAACCGGCGAGAGAACGGTGGAGGCTGGGGCGGCGACGAGGCTGAATCACCACCCCCACCCCACCACCCCCCTCGGCTGTCGAGGAGCGGCGACGCCCCCATTCTGGGTCGGAGGAAGTGGGATCTCTTCAACCGTGGTACAACCGTTGGGTTTCCTTTTACCTGTGGAAATCTGGACTTTGAGGAACAAAACCCAAACAACAAACACACTCTTCACTCGTACACCCCCACCCCCCCCATCCACACCAGGACTTGGACTAGGCTCCTCATGTACGACTTTGAATTAAAAAAAAAATTAAAACAAAACAACCTCCGGGACGTCTGCTCGGCCCTGACGGAGCGCCGGTTTTTAGCGTCTCCGTCCCCACGGGCTGAAGAGGGGCCAGAGTGAGCGAGAGAGAGAGAATGGTGTTGTGGTTGAGTTAAGGGGGGGTCATGAGGAGGAGCGAGGGGCTGTGAAAATAAAACAGACTGGACTTTCTGATCTTTTTCATTACTGAGGAGGAGGATGAGGATGAAGGCTCTCTGTGGCCAACCATATGTGAAGAAAAGTTTGGTTTCAGCTATTTAAATATATACCTACATATATATCACCATAGTTGGACTTTAGGGGTCCTGGGGGGGCGACGGTGGGATGGCTTCACGACACCAGTGAATATCGGAGGAAATGAAGAAGGCTTAAAAAAATCCATAAAACCCTGTTGATCTTAGGGATAGTGTCATCGTTAGCTTGACGAGGTTGCAGTTATTAAAAAAGAAACCTAACCTTTGTGATCTGTTCGTAGCCATTTTAGCTAACGCGTCTGCTAGCTTCCTGTTTGAATATTTGAAGTTCTTTCTCGCTGACCTTTTTTCCTTCTTCTTCTTCTTTCTTTAACTAATGACATTGAAAAGAAAAAAAATCTAAATATGTATCCCTGCTTGCATTTCCTGTTTGCTTCCATTCATCATCTTCTTCAGACTCTTAGAAAGATTGAAACCCTGCAGGTCGGCGTGAACAAGGAAATGTTTCCCGTCAGTGAGCAGCTTGATCAGCAGGTGGTTTTTATTTTTAGGGGAAACTATGATGTTTGCTTTTATGTAACCTGCAGCTGGTGTTAAAACAAGCAAGCAAAAACACCAACGAAGAAGAGTCTTTCTGCAGCTGCTGGTTGTCCATCCAGGATCGTTTCAAGTTTTTTTGGAGGGCCAGCGCAGGATTGGGTGAGAGAGAAAAGTTTCCAGTTTATAAGGAAAAAAGTAGCAAATCTGTGGGGAAAAAGGTTTGATGTGGTTTTAATTCTCCTTCCAAAAACAACGCTGTAGCCTGGAGGCCCGTAGCATTTGTGTCCTCTGGTCCATCTGCTGACATTTATTTAAAGATTCCCGATGGCCTGAGACGATTTCTTCACTTTTAACTCATTTTTTTGCAGAAAAGTTTAATTTTGTCACATAAGAATAAAAAAAGAAAAAATATTTTTGCCTAAAATGAACCATTGTTGCTTAAAAGGCAAAGTCGTGCTGTCGTATTTAACCGAAGTCAGTCGTTAACTGTAAGCTGTGAGTTTGTGGGTCAGATGTAAAGTTTTGCTGGGGAGGGGTTAATGCCGTTAATTTAACAACCAGAGAACAGCTGACCAATCAGGAAGCCCCGCCCACTTTGTTTTTGAGCGTTGGCATGCAGAGGTGGTCAGAGCTCGTCAAAGAGTTGTAGATTTTTGAGGACAAAACTGGTTCTTTTACTCGCGTAACTTGATTTAATGTTTTTACTGTAATAATCTCAGTAGAAATGACTGAGGCTTTGCTTATTTTAGTCAATTTATCATCCTGGTTTACTGGTATTCTTCATTATTTGGGTTCAGTCACACATTTGTGGGGAAAAAGTGATAAATTTAAAGGAGAAACATCTGACATGTATGAGAATAAAACCTCACAGATTTATGAGGATATAAAGTGTGACGCGTACAGGAAAAAACCAGCAAATTTCCAAGGAACAGAGTTGCAGTTTTATGAGGATAAACACTTCAACTTTACGTGGGGAAAAAGTCAGAAATTAATGAGAAAGGCTGCAAATTTACAAATAAGGTAACAAATTTAAGAGGAAAATAAACTACAAATTTAGGAGAAAAAGTTTTATGAGGAAAACATGAAAAGAGTCACAACTGACATCGGCCCACGCTTCCACTACAAGAACCAGGAACCAGTTTTACTTCCACTGTTGTCTGTTCTGGTCAAATCTGGCATAAATTTGCAAATTTATGAGAAAATGTTGCAAATTTACAAGAAAAAAAAACTGCATGTTTGAGGGAAATGGCAAATTTTAGGAAAAAAAAACTTAAATTTTTGAGAAATAACTCAAAAAATTTATGAGAAAAGTCAAAAATTGTTGAGGAAAAAGTTGCAAATTTATGAGAGAAAAGTTGCATATTTATAGGAAAAAAATGCAAATCTTTGAGAAAAAATAAATGAGAAATTTATGAGAAAAAAGTAACTGAAGAAAAAAGTTGGAAACTTGAAGTCACAAATTTTTGAAAAGGCAATTTTTTGAGGAAGAAAATGCAAACTTATGAGAACACAAACTTAAGAAAAAAAGTTGGAAACTTGAGAGAGAAAAGTCAAATTTTTGAGAAAAAATTTGCAAATTTATAAGAAAAAAAATTGCAAATTTACAATGAAAATAAATTTTTGAGGAAAAAAAGCAGATTTTTGAGAAATAACTCAAATTTATGAGGAAAAAGTCAAATTGTTGAGGACAAAGTTGCAAATTTATAGGGAAAAAAAATGCAAATCTTTGAGAAAAAAATACATTGTTGAGACATAAATTTATGAGAAAAAAGTCAAACTGAAGAAAAAAGAAACTTGAAATCACAAATTTTTGAAAAGGCAATTTTTTTGAGAAAAAAATACAAACTTGTGAGAAAAAAAGTGAACTTAAGAAAAAAGTTGGAAACTTGAGAGAAAAAAAGTCAAATTTTTGAGAAAAAATTTGCAAATTTATAAGCAAAAAAGTTGCAAATTTACAAGGAAAAAAACCTACATTTTTGAGGAAAAAAGCAGATTTTTGAGAAATAACTCAAATTTATGAGGAAAAAGCTCACAAATTGAAAAAGTTGCAAATTATGAGAAAAAAAAATCCCAAATCGTTGAGAAATAATAAATTTATGAGAAAAAAGTCAGACTTGGGAACACATCGGCCCCCGCTTCTACTACAAGAACCAGGAACCAGTGTTACGTCACTGTTGTCCGTTTCGGTATTTCTTGTTTCCTTCTGTTTTGTCGATGCCATGATGCAGAGTTTTATCCAATCAGCATGGAGTCAATCCTAAACCCCACCCATCAGTTTTCAGGGCTGCTCTGAAGTCCCAACCCCTGGACGAGTTCCCAAAGACGTGCCCCCTTACCCAGGATTTACACTCACTCCGGATGCAATACGTTGCAGATGCAGTGCGGATGGAGCCTTGTGTCTGTTCCTGCCTAATCCGTTGTGTTTTGCAGCGGCATGGATGAGAACAGAGTTTGAAATACAAGATCACGGGAGAATTACTGTATACAAAATAACGCGAGATCTCGAGAAAGACCTGAGAGTGACCGAGATGAACTGATCACAGTTTTGTATTAACAGGGAAGTGTGATGTAGCGGCGGCTCCAAGCGTTTGTATAAGTCAAGTTTTTACTTTCTCTGACACAGTGGTGGAGGAGTAGACCTCAGAAAATAACAGACCATCCTTAAATTATTTTTAATAATCAAACGGCTATTAAATACCGGGAGATACCGCGGGATTTCCTCACGGATTGTATCCGGCATCTGTCAAAAATAGACTTGTTGTGTTTCATTAGTGAACCAAATCTGACGAGCCAGATTCGTTCCACAGTGGTCCGGACCAGGTGGGGATTAGAAAATTGACAAGAATGGGAACTATTTGCTGCGGAGGCCGGATCGCAGCTGTCACAGACTGCATCTGGAGTCAGTGTAAATCCTGGGTTACAAACAGGTTCCTGTAGTGGAGACGCACCACAGGGGAAGTTCCTGTAAAGCTGGTTCCTGTGGTGGAAATGGGGGGTGAGGAAAGAGTCTCAAATGAACAAAAAACAAGTTGGTTTAATAAGAATAAAATGCAAGTTAAAATTATAAGTTAAGTGAAATTTTGCAAGTTTACCTTAAAAAAAAAATCGCGTTATTATAAAATGCTACAAATTTAAAAGTTACACATTTGCAAATGTCAAGAAGAAACATCACAAAAATGATCAAAAATCACATGTTGGGGAAGAGGGGGGGATTAACAATGAAAAGGTTGAGATAATGGCTGTAAATGTTGTGGAGGAAAACCACGTCACTGTGCTTCCTCTGTAATTCCTGATGACTAATCTTCTACGTGAGTAGCTGACATCATGAGGTAGTAACTCCTATGGTTCCTGGCTCCTCTACCACCTCTGTGACGGATTTAGACCATAACATTGTTACTGCTGGATTCACAGCTGCTGAAAGAAGGAAAAAAAAAAAGTTCTGAGGGAGAAGAAAAAAATGTGGTGTTTTTTTTATTTTCCTATTGAAATAGGGTGTTGGAGTAACTCCAGAGAGATGTGTCTCTTTCCTGTTTCTGTGCTTTCATGTGGCGCTATAACAAGTGTAAAACAGCGGTGAGGATGTTGAACATGTGGCAGGAACCTGTTTGGTTCTCCATGTCAGAATGTCTCAGATGAACCACTTTTTTGTTTTTTTCCTGAATGGATTTGGGTCCGTTGACGACATTCCACTGATGGCTCTCGGGTGGGTTTTCAGGTCCTCGGTGGTTCAGGCTGTGGCGGCTGATTTGTGATCAGAGCTGTGACTTCTGAGGCTCATCCGTTTAGTTTTTCTCTCTGTAGATGTTCAGAAATGGTGGAATTGACCTTTAAATAAACTCCAGACTGTCTTCTCCCTGATCAGCCTCCTGTTTCATTTTGCTCTCATATTCATTTGCAACTTTTTTCTCATAAATTTACAACTTCTTTCTCAGCAATTTGTGACTTTTCCCCCCAAAATTTAGTTTGCTCAAATTTGTTTGATTTCTCAAAAATCTGCCTTTTTTCCTCAATTTTTGTCTTGTAAATTTGCAACTTTTTCCTCATAAATTTGCAATTTTTTTTCTCAAAAAGTTTGACTTTTTTCTCAAACTTCCAACTTTTAAAGTTGGACTTTTTTTCTCGTAAGTTGGCATTTTTTTTTTCTCAATCTGTCTTCAAAGATTTGACTTTTCTCGTTTGCAGCTTTTTTCTCAAGTGACTTTTTTCTCTCATAAATTTGCATTCTCAAAAATTTGCTACCTTTAAAAATTGCACTTTTTTCCTGTAAACTTTAACTTTTTTCTCATAAATTTGCAACTTTCTCAACAATTTGACCTCTTTCTCATAAATTCATTTCTCAAATCAGTTTTTTCCTCCTTTTTTTCTCATAAATTGGCAACTTTTTCTCATAAATTTACAGTATTCTCAAAAATCTGCTTTTTTCCTCAATTTTTTTTCTTGTAAAATTGCAACTTTTTTCTCGTAAATTTGCAACTTTTTCTCATAAATTTATTGTTTCTCAAAAATCTGCTTTTTTTCCTCCAAAAAATTTTTTCTTGTAAAGTTGGAACTTTTTTCTCATCTTGAGTTTTTTTCTGTCACAAGCCCAGCTCACTGGCTTGGACAAAGAAGGGGAGACCACACGGAGGTGCCAATTTAAACACAAGTTTATTGTTACAAAACAAAAAAGTGTATCAGTGGTGTGTGTGTGTGTGAATGGATGCGTGAAACCAACAAAGAAAAGCTAATCACTGGCCAGCCCAGTGATCACACGCCTCTGTCAGGGGTTGCAGTTAAGCCCAGCGGCAAACCCAAACCAGAAAGCCCACAGGTTGCAAACAACAGACAAAACAGAGGGTGACAGCACAACCCCGACCAAGTGACAACAGAATCAGGCAGAGCAGAGCACCAGAAAGGCGACCAGCCTCCACGAGAGCAGAATGTGCTCACAGCAGAGAGGTGACCGGCCTCCATGAGAGCAGAATGCTACTGACAGGTATGCAGAGATGGTTTTTATAGCCATCTCTCAGTCAGGGGCGGTCCTTCACACTCCACCTTCAACATGTGGGCCGCAACACCCCCACACACAAAAAAAGTGCTTCCCAATTGGGAAGCAGTTGAGGACTTCTTAAGTGGCTTGTCTTTAAGTCAAAGACATCGTGGGCTGGTGGATCAACCGCCAATCAAGTCTTAAAAGAGGAAGAAGAAGAATGAGATGAGACACATACGAGATTAAAGAATGTCACAAAGCTATGAGGAAAACGTCACAAAGCTATGAGGAAGATATAGAGTGAAGTATGTAATGTGCCTGTAAGCTGGTTGCCAACCAATCAAATCTAAAAAGTAGAAGACAACAGAGGCGACCGGCCTCCACGAGAGCACAATGCTACTGACATTCTTCTTCTAGATTTGATTGGCGGCTGGCAACCAGCCTACAGGTGCACTACTGCCACGTACTTCACTCAGTAAACATCACTCCCATTTGTGTGAAATTCTGAAAGCTGTTACGGGCCCTGCTCCCGATGAGATGACTGTGCGTCCCGCTGCACCCCTGGAAATGTGAGCAGCAATCGCACCGTACAGACTCGGTAGCTGCGGAGAATACTGGTTGGTCGCTAATCAGTTTGGTGTCCACAAGTCAACCGTGATGAAGTTTGCACACATGTTTTGCTAAGCCATCATGGCTAAATTAATACAGCTGTTCATCAAAGTCCCCACACTGGAAGACGGCTGTGCGACAGCCCGACGTTTTGAG
The DNA here is from genome assembly GCA_020510985.1 of Pholidichthys leucotaenia. Classification (NCBI taxonomy): domain Eukaryota; kingdom Metazoa; phylum Chordata; class Actinopteri; order Cichliformes; family Pholidichthyidae; genus Pholidichthys; species Pholidichthys leucotaenia. Next base: position 245,997 of record JAJAQF010000043.1, on the reverse strand, counting down.
ACCGAGTTTCACATCCCTCAAGTCATTGGAGGTGTTGATGGGACCCACATCCCTGTCCTGCCCCCAGTCATTTTTTTTTTTTTTTTTTTGTTACTTATTTGTACCCGTAGGTAGATTTGGTTTGCAGTCTGGTGACAAGCCACCGGCTGCCGGTCGCTGCGTGCGCGAGCGCCCTAAACCTACATGTTATGTCATGGCTACAGGGATTTCGTTACAGAAAAGGTTGGATGTCTTAAATTCTGCAAGACGTGGTTGATGACAGCATTTGGTAAGTTCAGTGTATAATTAGATAAGCCTTTATTAGTCTCACAATGGGGAAATTTCAGGATTGCAACAGCACAGGGTTAGCAACACTCAGAGCAAGAAGACAAGAAAAAACGAGAGCAGCAAATATACATATGTACATATAAATATATAAACAGTGCGGAGCATTGTAGCTAGATGGAATGAACAGCATAACTGTCTAGTTAGTTATCCTACATGGTATGATTATGTACCCATACATATTGTCACCCTCCGTAGTGACCGGTATTGTCCTAGTTGTATACTGGAGGGGACCATTGTGTAAGTCTGTTGCATCTTTTGCATTCAATACTATTAGGTTGTCATATTTTTTTGCTATCTCTGCGAGCAGCCCTGCTTAGGTTGTACAGTCTTGACAGCCGTAGGTAGGAAGGACCTGCGAAACCTCTCGGTTGCGCACCTAGGATGATGTAGTCTGCTGCTAAATGAGCTCCTCAGTGTATTCAGTATGTCCTGCAGAGGGTGGGACTCGGACTCCAGCAGAGATGACAGTTTAGCCACCGTCCTTCTCTCTCCTATCTCCTCCACTGGGTCAAGGCGCTGCCCCAGGACAGAGCTAGCTTTCTTGATCAGTTTGTTCAGTCTCTTCCTATCGGCTGCTGTAACGCCACTGCCCCAGCAGACCACCCCAAAAGTGATGGCTGATGCCACCACCGTGTCGTAGAATGTCTTCAGCAGCGCCCCTTGTACACCAAAAGACCTGAGTCTCCTCAGCAGGAACAGCCTGCGCTGTCCCTTCTTGTAGAGTGCGTCAGTATTGTTTGACCAGTCTAGTTTATTGTTCAGATGAACACCCAGGTACTTGTAGAATGTCACCATCTCGATTTCTGTTCCCTGTATGTTTACTGGTGCTGTGAGGGGTTGTCCTTGCCTGCGGCAGTCCACCACCAACCAGCTCCTTAGTTTTCCTCGCGTTGATCTGGAGGCAGTTCCGATGGCACCAGTCCACAAAGTCCTGGATAAGGCCTCTGTACTCAGCTTCATCTCCGTTGGAGATGAGGCCAACGATCGCAGAGTCGTCAGAGAACTTCTGTAGATGGCAGTGTGTTGTGTTGTGTGAGAAGTCCCCAGTATAAAGGGTGAACAGGAAGGGAGCCAAAACTGTTCCCTGGGGGGCCCCCGTGCTACCGATGATCGTGTCGGACACACAGTCCTGGGTTCTCACAAACTGAGGCCGGTTTGTGAGGTAGTCCAGGATCCATGATGACAGGTGCTGGTCCACTCCTGCGCACAGCAGCTTGTCCTTCAGGATCATCGGTTGGATGGTGTTGAAAGCACTGGAGAAGTCAAAGAACATGATCCTCACCACATTCCCGGGCTTCTCCAGGTGGGACAGAGAACGGTGAAGGAGGAAGATCACCGCATCCTCCACCCCAATGCCATGCTGGTAGGCGAACTGGAGTGGATCCATCGCTGGTCCCGGGGCGGAGGTGAGCAAGGAGCAGTCTCTTCAGGGTCTTCATCATGTGGAACGTCAAGGCCACTGGTCTGTAGCTGTTCAGATCTTTGGGGTGGGAAGATGTTTTCAATGATATAAATTCCTAATTAATTTTTATTATTGGACACTGTTAACTGATTTTTTTTAAAAAAGGTTTAATATATGGTAAATCTCATTACTTTTACCAAGGGCCTCAAAACCAAACCTGATCAGTGTGTCCACACACCAGCAGTGCATATAGGTAATGTGTATGTGTCTGCTTCAGCTTTTGGAGTGCAAACTGTAAGGTGTCTGGAGGTGCCATGATGCCACCGTTCTGAAGCGGTCTAACCTGGTCCTCAAGGTGCACCATCAACCCAAGGTGTGTGTGGGCCAACAATGAGAGGGTTAAAACATGCACTGTTATTTCATAATCATATTCATGTCCATTAGCATCTTTCACTTGCCAGTCCTATGAGGAACGAGGACTTGTTTATAGTGGTGTGTCATGGTCTGTGCACCGATGTCGTCTGCGCTCAGGCCATACATCATCTCAGCCCGGCTTTTGTTATGACAGCGTCTCAGCAGGCTTCCGGCTGTCAAGCTCCACGGGACGGCTGGAGGCCAATTACCTCTCATCAGCTGATGCGCTGTCAACCACTATATAAGGGGGCGGCCCTGTTTGCTCAGGGCTGCGACCTCACTTTATCCACACGTACCTCTCGTCGTGGATTAGGCTGGAGTCCCTACGTCCGGCTCCAGCCCTCCTCTCTTCCCTCATCGTGATCTGTAAGTGCACTTCCTGTATTATTTGTGTTTTGCCCCACGAGGCTCTTTTCCTTTGTTATTTTCCCTTATTAATAAACTATGCAAACTCACTGGTTGGCCCTTGGCTCTTATTAATGGCTCACTAGAGCCACACGTGACAGCAGGTCGCAGCCAGTGAGTTGCCGGCCACCGTGAGCTTTTGCAGAATTGGACTGTTGTTCTTCCCCGTCTAGGTGTTCACGCTGGGAGTATGCCATCATCCAGGGGCCGCGGTCGGCGCCTGGGCAAGGAGCTAGCGGAAGCTCTGGAGTATGTGGATGGAACTCTGTTCACCGCTACGCTCTACGACACTCTCAGCGACATACGCCGGCACCTGGACTACGCTGAGGTTCTGCTGGACAACCTTTCTCGCTACACCGACCACCCTGAAGTCAGCGCAAGGAGAAATGACATCGCCGCACAGTGCGAGATACTCCGTGGGCTGGAGGGAAATCCCGGCAGGAAGCCGAAGAGGAGGAATCGTTGCCCCTCTCTTCGAGATCCCGCTCCTGCCTCCATTCCGGCCCGGGAGGTTGCACCATCCAGAGGTCTTTCCCCATTGAGCATGACGTCAGTCGGGATTCCCCCAGAGAAGTTGCAGTTGACAGCAATCAACATGTGGGACCGAGTGGCTGCTGCTCGCTCCGCTGTTCATCCTACTGAAATCATTAAGCATGTGACGGAGGCAGTCAGACTGGTGGAGAGGAATCCTGGGTTAAGTGACTTTCCTGAGTTCGCCGATCTCCTCGCCTCTGTTTCTGCACAGGAGCAGCAATTCCCGGACCTCACCTTTGCCTCGCCCTCTGCCAGAAACTGTCGTCACCTCCTCAATCAACCTCAGCGTGAATCCCGTCCGGATCCAGTTCCGGGTCGCCGCAAGGGCTCAATCTCCCACACAGCTGTCACTCCTGTGCCTCGTCAGAGGGGAATCCCCGCAGCCTCTTCTCCCGGGCCGGGCCATCTTCTCCTGCTGTCCCGCCAGCGCTCCGTGCCCGGTTCATTTCGGCTGACGCCCCCTCCTCCTCGTCTCCTATCCTGGCTGTTGTGTGTCTCTGGAGTCCTGTTTCGGCGAGCCCCATCCCGGAACCTTCTCGAGCGGCTCCCCCTCGTCCTCCCAGGGTGCCCTCTGTCACCGTCCGGCGGGGGAAGGGAGGAGCAACGTCCGCTGCAGCAGGCACCATCCTGCCTCCAGGAGACAGGCAAGTTCAAGTTCATTCATATTCTCATTATTGTGATTTGCCTTGTCAGACTCCTGGGGGTGGAGTTCGGGGTTCGCAGTCCCCCGAGCTCCCACCACCTGCTGTGGCTTTAACTGTTAATCCCACATCCTCTGTGTCTCCCTCCGCTGAGCGGTCCTCAACGCCAGGCCAACATCGCCGGATGAGGAGGGGGCCTGCGGTTCTGGAGAGCCTGGTTCCGGTCCCGCAGCCACGTCATGGGCAGAGGAGGAGAGCGGACTGCGGCGTGGAACCTGCACCGACGAGGAAGCATCCCCGGGCCTCCACGGACAAGCGGTCCGGTCCAGCGAGTCGAGGGTCCCCTGCCACCACGCTGTCTGGGCCGTCGGCGTGGACATCAGTGCCGGATGATCCTGAGGCTGCATCATGCCAGCTGCGGAGCCCGACGTAGCTGAGTGGGAGCCTGATGACGACCTGCTGTCTGAGCCCGGATCATCGGAGTCCTGGACGGCGTCAGAACCTGAGATCAGGCAAGTACTCTGTGTTGTTTTTCTCCTTTCCATTCTAGAGCATTTTTGCCTGTCTCTTGGGGAGACGAGCCGGGTGCAGCCGCCCGCTGCGTCCGAGCTTGTCTCACCGGGTTCTGGCGCTGCCGGTGATCCTGATCCCGGTTCTTCTCTCTCTCCCAAGCTTTCTCCCAGGGTCGCCGACGAGGAGCTGATTTCGCCCGCTGTGCCAGAGGTTCTGGGTTCGGGGTTGGAGGTCGGTTCTGGTGTGGTCCGACGCGGGTGCAACCGTGACCCAATCGGGGTCCGACGCGGGTGCAACTGTGACCCAGTCGGGGTCCGACGAGGGTGCAGCACCAGCAGGATCCAAGTTCGGTGAGGAAGCTGCAGAGCCCCTGCCACCGGACACTGGACTGGCTCATCTTCCTCCTCTTCTTCACCCTCATTTTCCCCCCAAGCCTTCTCCACCAGGTACCGCTTGGACCCCTCACTTTCGGTCCGGCTTGCCCTCGTTATTCCCCTCTACAGGGAAGCCGTTGCCTTTCTCCCCCCTGCGGTCCTGGTAGCTGAGCAATGTGGGTCGGCCACCAGAAGGACTGCTGCGCCCATTTGGCTCTCTGGGCTGGCCACCCGACCCACTGGACTCTCTATTCGGCGGCCTGATCCGGTCACCTAAAGCACTGTTTTTCCTGGCCTGGGATTTGGGTAGGCTGCCTGATCTCTTCCCGTTACCCCTGTTGGCGGTTTGGACGCTGGGTGCGGGGAGACCCCCGGAACTGTGTTATTTCGCCTGTCATTCCTGTGCCTTTTGTTCCTTAATTTTGTGAATGTACGGGTATGTTACTATGATTTCATGTATCTCATCGCTGTTGGCGTGTTTTTGTGTTTCATGCACCTTATCGTTGTTAGCATGCCCTTGTTCTTTTTCTAGGCCTCCTCCTGTTGTTGCATCCTTTTTTTTTTTCTAGGGTCTGGTCTATATTTGGTCCGCATTTATGGAGTATTGTGTTTTTTTGTTTTGTTTTTTTTCTCCCTCTTCCGTACTCTGTAATTGCTTTGTTTGTTCTCTGTCAGTGTCATGGTTTTTTTTTCTCCTTCTCTTTTTCTGACTCCCTCCCTCCTGGCCTGCGCCCCATCCGCCCACCCTGGGGGGGGGGGCTTGGGTGTTACTGGCTGTTCTGAGCCTGGCCTTGAGGGGGAGGTCCTGTTATGGTCTGTGCGCCGATGTCGTCCACGCTCAGGCCATACATCATCTCAGCACGGCTTTTATTATGACAGCGTCTCAGCGGGCTTCCAGCTGTCAAGCTCCACGGGACGGCTGGAGGCCAATTACCTCTCACCAGCTGAGGCGCTGTCAACCACTATATAAGGGAGCGGCCCTGTTTGCTCAGGGCTGAGACCTCACTTTATCCACACGTACCTCTCACTGTGGATTAGGCTGGAGTCCCTATGTCCGGCTCCAGTCCTCCACTCTTCCCTCATCGTGATCTGTAAGTGTACCTCCTGTATTATTTGTGTTTTGCCCCACGAGGCTCTTTTCCTTTGTTATGTTCCCTTATTAATAAACTATGCAAACTCACTGGTTGGCCCTTGGCTCTTATTAATGGCTCGCTAGAGCCACACGTGACATGGTGTGCAGAACTTTGGCCCCACCTACACAAATGGCATATTTAATTGGAAAGATATAAAGTGTCTGAAGGCTGTGTAAAGACTGCAGTATTACCAGAAATCCATCCATCCATCCATCCATCTTCTACCGCTTTTCCGGAGGTCCGGGTCGCGGAGGCAGCAGTTCAAGCAGAGAAGCCCAGACTTCCCTCTCCCCAGCCACCTGCTCCAGCTCTTCAGAGGGGATACCAAGGCGTTCCCAGACTAGCTGGGAGACATAGTCTCTCCACCGAGTCCTGGGTCTGCCCCGGGGTCTCCTCCCAGTGGGACGTGCCTGAAACACCTCAAGTGGGAGGCGTCCAGGAGGCATCCTAATCAGATGCCCATACCACCTCAACTGACTCCTTTCAATGTGGAGGAGCAGCGGTTCTACTCTGAGCCTCTCCCGGATGACTGAGCTCCTCACCCTATCTCTGAGGGTGAGTCCAGCAATCCTACGGAGAAAGCTCATTTCAGCCGCTTGTATCCGCGATCTCGTTCTTTCGGTCATTACCCAAAGCTCGTGACCATAGGTGAGAGTAGGAACGTAGATTGACTGGTAAATCGACAGCTTTGCCTTAGAACTAAGCTCCCTCTTCACCACAACAGACCGGTACAACGTCCGCATCACTGCAGATGCTGCTCCAATCCGTCTGTCGATCTCTCGCTCCATTTTCCCCTCACTCGTGAACAAGACCCCAAGATACTTAAACTCCTCCACTTGGGGCAGGAGCCTGTCCCCAACCCGGAGAGGACAATCCACCTTTTTCCGGCTGAGGACCATGGACTCGGACTTGGAGGTGCTGATTCTCATCCCAGCCGCTTCACACTCAGCGGCAAACCGTCCCAGCAAGAGCTGTAGGTCATTGCTGGATGAAGCCAACAGGACAACATCATCTGCAAACAACAGGGATGAGATCCTGTGGTCACCAAGCATGACACCCTCCATTCCCTGGCTGCGCCTAGAAATCCTGTCCATAAAAATTATGAACAGGACCGGTGACAAAGGGCAGCCCTGGCGGAGTCCAACTCTCACTGGGAATGACTCCGACCGAGTGTTGGCAATGCGAACTAAACTCTCACAACGGTCGTACAGAGACCGAATAGCTCGTAACAACAAGCCCGATACCCCATACTCCCGAAGCACCCCCCACAAAAATCCACGAGGGACGCGGTCAAATGCCTTCTCCAAGTCCACAAAACACATGTAAACTGGTTGGGCAAACTCCCACGAACCCTCAAGAATTCTCGAGAGGGTAAAGAGCTGGTCCGATGTGCCACGGCCAGGACGAAAACCACATTGCTCCTCCTGAATCCGAGGTTCGACCAACGGCCGGACTCTCCTCTCCAGTACCTTGGCATAGACCTTCCCAGGGAGGCTGAGGAGTGTGATCCCTCTAAAGTTGGAGCACACCCTCCGGTCCCCTTTTTTGAAGAGAGGAACCACCACCCCGGTTTGCCATGCCAAAGGCACTGCCCCCGACCTCCACGCAATGTTGCAGAGGCGTGTCAACCATGACAACCCAACAACATCCAGGGCCTTGAGGTACTCGGGGCGAATCTCGTCCACCCCCGGGGCCCGGCCACCAAGGAGATTTTTAACCACCTTGGCGACCTCAGCCCCTGTGATAGGCGAGTCATCCCCCTCGTCCCCAAACCCTGCTTCCTCTGTGGAAGGCGTATCAGTGGGATTGAGGAGATCCTCGAAGTATTCCTTCCACCGCCCGACGATATCCCCAGTTGAAGTCAACAGTGTCCCATTCGCACCATACACAGTGTGGACGGGGAGCTGCTTTCCCCTCCTGAGCCGCCGAACAGTTTGCCAGAATCTCTTTGAAGCCGACCGAAAGTCTTGTTCCATGGCCTCACCATACTCCTCCCAGAAATCATTAATGCAAATTTACTTTTCATTTCATAAATTGGTGGAGGGGGGGTGCATATGTTTGTGCTATGTGCAAAAGTTTGGGCACCTTAGACACAACTGTTAAAAGAATTCAGATATTGTATTTTTAAAATTTGGTTATTCAAAATTTTCACTCCATTCCATATGCTTATACCTGCCTCAGAAAGTCGTGCACGACGCTCAGCTCCACAGTCAAGGGTCGGAGTGCACGGCCACAAAGTAGTCTAAACATGTCTGCCAGCACTTACTGATGAGTAGATCGTTTTATTTAAAGGGAAACTGACCGTTTCAGCTCTAGGACATTTATCATTTTTAATTATGCTAATGATGGGCCACAGCCAGAGCTTGTCCAAGTTTCCCTTAAAAAAACTCATCACTAAGTGGGAGCATATTGTAGATTTTTTTGTTCTACTTCCCACTCCCACTATAGACAGAAATCTACGCCCCTTTAAAAAGGAAAAAAGTTTACTACCATGGTCACACCTACTGGAAGCTCACCACAGTTTTCTTCTACTTTACAGCATGTTGGAGACATAAATGGAACATCTATCAGCTTTTCTGTACTTGGTGACCCAGCCGACCCCTGCTGGACTGGCTCGTGAAAGGCTGTTCCCACACATCTGCTCTCACCCCTCAGCGAGAGTCTTTTAACATCCATCTGAGTGCTGCTGGGACAGCAGTGGAAACTACGTCTGGAAGACTGAAGTCAAGGTGGCGTGTCCTGCTCAAACGGAGCAACTTCCGCTGCACCTTCTTGCCTTTTGCTGCTGTCACTTGTTGCGTTCTGCACAACTTCTGTGAGAGAGACGGGGACTTACTCAACACCACCTGGGTGGAAAAGCCACACCTTCAATCACAGACGATGCTGCTCATGCTGTCAGGAGAGCCGTCGCAGAATATGTGGCCAGAAATTTCCCCCTTCGTCACCATGGAATATAAACAGCAACTACAGACTCATAGACCGGCCTGCAACTTACCACATTAACTTTGTGCTCTTTTTACTTTGTATTGAACCTTAACTACATTTTTCTTCACCATGGGACCATTTACAAAGGAGAAATACTTCAGATTTTACATATTCATTTCTGTACATGTGATTTGATGGTTTCAAATATAACTTGAATGAACAAGAGTTATCAGTGTCAGAGCATTTTTATTTTCTTCTAATAAATAACATTTTCAATATATAAATAAGACTTTTTGTAGTGTAAACAGTTTAAACCAACTACTTTAAAGTATATAAATATTTTACTTGTACATACAGTATTAATAGCTTCTCTGAGCAATACAAAACTCATTGCAAACAGTAACATACAGCTTAGTATTAAGTTAGAAGATCCTCAGACAGTGTAAACTTGTACAGTTTTGTGTCATGTTAGGAAGTCCAGGAAAAGCCTGATAACTACAGGTTCTGGTCGTGTCTGGCCCAATCTAAGTGTTCATCATTTGGTGCCCTTGAGGTAGATGGGTAATTTGGAGCATGATAGAACCCTGTGTACGAATGACAGCCGTACATTTGTGGGGCTGTTGGGGGCATCAGTCTTAAGGGACATGGCACATTCTGTAGCCTTTGCATTGGACTCAATCAGGGGTGAGATGAGTCGCTCCTCCCGCTCTTGTTGGTCTGCCATATGGGTTGCCATCCATTCTTGGTGCTGGTGCCGTAGCCTTTCGAGGGTCTCAGTGTTGCTGAGTACTCCTTTTGAGCTTTTTTGTCTGTCTGGTTGTCAGGTCTGGCTCAAAAACAGACCGTTAATCTGGTAGACTAGTACATTAGGGAAGAAGGGAATCCATCAAAGGTTCTGGTGAGGTCAGATCACTGACCCCCTGTTAACCTTTAATAAAATCATGAAAATTTAAAACAAAAAGGCTTGAAATAGCTCACTCTGTGTGATGAATGAGTTTAAGTTTTGAATTTAATCATTTCAACTTTTCACAATATTCATTTTTGAGATGCACGAGCACAGTGGTTCCTAACCTGGGGCGCCTGAAACATTCAGGCATTCACTTGAGTTAGAAGGATTTTAATTGGTCCAAAAAACTGCAAATAATTTACCATTGTGCATGGAGTGCCCACAAAACACATGCAACAACAACAGCAAATTATTTGAAGTTTTCTGGACTAATTAAGAAGTGAAATGACAAAATTTCCCAGAGAAATCTTATTGTTTCAGGCACTGGCACCCCAGGTTGAGGAACCACTGTACTAGTAGATGCACTCAGCCGGAAAAAGGTGGATTGTCCTCTCTGGGTTGGGGACAGGCTCCTGCCCCAAGTGGAGGAGTTTAAGTATCTTGGGGTCTTATTCACGAGTGAGGGGAGAATGGAGCGAGAGATCGACAGACGGATTGGAGCAGCATCTGCAGTGATGTGGACGTTGTACCGGTCTGTTGTGGTGAAGAGGGAGCTGAGCTCTAAGGCAAAGCTGTCGATTTACCAGTCAGTCTACGTTCCTCCCCTCACCGATGGTCACGAGCTTTGCGTAATGACCGAAAGAACAAGATCGTGGATACAAGCGGCTGAAATGAGCTTTCTCCAGAGGATTGCTGGACTCACCCTCAGAGATAGGGTGACGAGCTCAGTCATCCAGGAGAGGCTCAGAGTAGAACCGCTGCTCCTCCACATTGAAAGGAGTCAGTTGAGGTGGTATGGGCATCTGATCAGGATGCCTCCTGGACGCCTCCCACTTGAGGTGTTTTGGGCACGTCCCGCTGGGAGGAGACCCCGGGGCAGACCCAGGACTCGGTGGAGAGACTATGTCTCCCAGCTGGTCTGGGAACACCTTGGTATCCTCTTTGAAGAGCTGGAGCAGGTGGCTGGGGAGAGGAAAGTCTGGGCTTCTCTGCTTGAACTGCTGCCTCCACGACCCGGACCTCCGGAAAAGTGGTAGAAGATGGATGGATGGATGGATTAACTGCACCCTCTCCCAAATCCTGAGGCTAACCTCTTAATTTTAATTCTAAATTCCATCTCATGTCGAGTAAAATGGTGCGGGCATGGCAGCGAGAGCAGGATGCAAACCACCAACCCTCCAATCAGAGGTTGACCTCACTTCTGAGGGGATGCATTGGAAAATAATTCTTAGCAGTTGTAGGACAGTTACCATAGCAACACAGCACTGAGTGGCAATCACATGTGACAGCTTTATTTTGTATGCAGCAAAACATAAAAACCACACAAACTATTTAGTCACAGCAGTGCACAGAGTACTTTTTAATATTAGATGTTAATTCCACACCATTTACTTGACTGGAGTGATGTGTGAGTAAAGACCAAGGAGCACATACATGGTAAGTGAAGAACTGATTCAGAGCCTTTATTTATTTAATTTTTTGCCAATTAATACAAGATGGAATATAAGATTAGCTCTTCACAATGCAAGCAGGTACTCTGTGCACTGCTGTGACTGAATACTGTGTGTTTTTTGTGTTTTAATGCATACCCCTAATGCTGCCACTCATTTTTGCCACTCTGTTGATTAACTGTTATGAGTTCTGTTTGGTGACATCATATGCATTCCATCTATTCACCTACACCACAGCAGGCTGGAGTGGATTTGAAAAGGTTTTTTCTGATTGTCAACTCTTCCGCACCAATAGACACTCCCTGTTTTTTTTTTTTTATAGGCTACAGCACACCATAACTAGGTAAGTTACCCAACTTTGGTCAGGACCACTGTGTACCTGGTTGCTCAGGTGCAGAGTGTAGAAGGTCAGGTTCCTGGGTGTCAGGCCCCTCCGTTTCCTCCCGAGTCTCCTGGGGTGAAAGTTTCACTCATTGCTGAAAGGAAAAAACAAATTTCCTTACAGTGGTTGAGTTTCAACAGGGAAGTTAACATCTTCTTATATGTCTTAATTTTTTTTTATCTAGTTTGAGTAAAGCTAGCTGACAACTGCGACCAGCAAGACATTAAATGCCATAATTAGCACAGCTACAGTAAACGTGCACATGAAGCAGCCCTATGCAATATTATGAATGAAAGTTAACAGCTCGGTGACAACAGGTAAATCTTGTGGCCGTCACTTAGCATTATATTGTTAAACTATTGTTCAGACTCGTAGGTCCACATCAGCATGAAGAAAAGTACATTGAAAACAAGATAAAACATGTACATCAACATAGTGCAATTAAAACAAAACCCTGGAGGTCACAGCATCACCTTGTCTAAAACACAAAGAAACCAACATTATAACATTAACCTGAATTGATGTGTGACTCTGTTCTCCAAGGGAGACACAAGTAAAACAACGTTAGACCTGCTGACCACGGAGCTGAACGGTCCTCCTTCATCTGGCCACGGAGCTCCTCTTCAAAGCCTCCATCTACCCCACTGTCCTCGGTAGCAGGCAAAGGTCCGGGTCCCAGGAGTTCTTCCAAAGCATCAAAATCTGGGAATGTCGCTGGAACCACGTCACTCGTGTTATCTGGGCATTTAATTCAATTCAATTCAATTCAGCTTTATTCAAATTTATTTATATAGCGCCATTTCACAACAAGCGTCATCTCATAGCACTTTCAACTGTAGGGGGAACCCCCACAATTGCAGAAAGATCCCAGCAATCAGGCGATCCCCTGTGAGCAGCACTTGGCGATGGTGAAGAGGAAAAACTCCCTTTTAAAAGGAAGAAACCTCCAGCAGAACCAGGCTCAGGGAGGGGCAGTCATCTGCTGCGACCGAAATGCTTTCCAGCCACAGCGTATTTGCTCCACACTTCTACCAAATCCCACCTCCGCCATTTTCGTTGATAATCTCTTAAAAACATCTGCATTTCCTTCCGTGCAGAAGACAGAGAACGTTCATGTCTTTCATTTCACTAAACATTAATTACTTTCTTCCTCGCTCATGTTTACCGGCAGCATTCAGTGTCTTTGCGTTTCTGTTTAACCTACTTCTGTGTTTCCGTCTTTGTGCATGCATGCGCAGATGTAAAACAACGAAGGAAAACTGCTACGGCGTGTACACGCACTGGATGAACGGTTTATTGGGCAAATAAACTAAGTGTGTCAATCCATTTTCTTATAAACCGATAATTGCATTTAAAGCTAAACTGATTACTCTGTTTCCATGACAGTTTGAATAACCAGCTAACTCCAGAAAGCTGATTGTAATCAGTTTATTTGTGACCATGTAACCAGGGTCTATGAATCAAAAGTCAGAATTTTTCTCAGTTGGCAACCTCTTCTTCATCTTCCTCACTCTGTCTTTGTATAAGCAGTTCTGAACAATCTTCTTCAGTGAGATTTCCATGTCTACATGATGTCTATAACACTCTCTCTGGTCCCACTCTATATTCTTCAGGTCATCACTCTGTCGTCAGGAGCTCTTCTGTTCATAGGACTGCCTACCTGTGACGTAGTGTCCTGTGATGCCAGCCACAAGAGGAGACCCTTGACCAGCATAGGGTACGGCAGACAAGGGATGCACAGACAGACGGGAAATGTGTGGCAGTGCGCCACGCACGTGCTGAGTCACTCGAAGCCCAAAATGCCGGCAAAGCGAGCAGCACTGCACGCCAGGCAAGGCACAGACAAGCTGAGACCCAGGAGATTGCAGAGATGGTTTTTATAGGCACCTCTCAGCCAGGGGCGGTCCTTCACACCTCCAGCTTCTGCTTTTAAATTTGATTGGCGGTTGGCGACCAGCTTACAGGTACAATACTGTACCTCTACTTTTTTTTTTTCCGGTTCCGCCGGACCAGCAGCGCCACACGAGTTGGCTGCCCTTTGCAACTGCCATTTTCTTATCTTCCTTCTTCTTTCTACACCTTTCACTCTATATATATATATCACGGACACACAGATCGCCCCAAGGGTCTCCCGAGTTGGCGGACAGAGCCACTGTTTGCAGCGGGGGACGATACAGCAGGGAAGAGCTAGCTAGCTCCCAACCGCCACCCGGTGCTAACGGAGAAGCTCGACATGCCGAGGAACTGTGGCGAAAACGACGCAGGTGCCGGGCTGGAGTTTAGGCAGCGTGCAAGAAATATAAGACAGAATAATAAAGAGCGATGGCAAGAACCAAGCAGACCGCCCGTAAATCTACTGGAGGAAAAAGCCCCCCAGGAAGCAGCTAGCCACCAAGGCTGCTCGAAAAAAGCGCTCCGGCCACCGGCGGAGTGAAGAAGCCTCACCGTTACAGGCCCGGTACCGTGGCTCTGAGAGAGATCCGTCGCTACCAGAAAACCACGGAGCTGCTCATCTGTAGGCTGCCCTTCCAGCGCCTGGTGAGGGAGATCGCTCAGGACTTCAAATGGTAAATTGCATTCACTTATATAGCGCTTTTATTCTCATCTCTTGATGACCAAAGCGCTTTACAGATCCTGCAATCCACCCATTGACACACACATTCACACACTGATGGTGGCATGCTGCCTAACATGGCGCTTCCAGAACCCACCAGGAGCAATTGGGGTAAAGTGTCTTGTCCAGGGACACAACGGCAGGATATCTGGGGAGAGCGGGATTTGAACCGCCAACCATGTGGTTATTGGACAACCTGCTCTACCTCCTGAGCCACTGCCGTCCCCAAGACCGACCTGCGCTTCCAGAGCTCCGCCGTCATGGCTCTGCAGGAGGCCAGCGAGGCCTACCTGGTGGGTCTCTTCGTGGACACCAACCTGTGCGCCATCCACGCCAAGAGGGTCACCACCATCATGCCCAAAGACATCCAGCTGGCCCACCGCACCCGCGGAGGGAGAGAGAGCTTAGACTTTCTGCTGCACATTCACCAACCACAATGCTCCGCACTGTGTGTCTATTTATATATACTGTATAGTAATATGTACATATGTATACTAGCTGTTCTTGTTTTTTTTTCTTGCCTTCTGATTGTTGCTCTGAGTGTTGCTATCCCTGTGCTGTTGCAATCCTGGAATTTCCCCATTGTGGGACTAATAAAGGCTTATCTTATCTTATGTACTTCACTCTAAATCACTCCATATGTCATCACTCTATATATAATTCAAGAAATCTGTCACGATCATAGGACTCGTTAAACAATCATAGGACCGCCTATGATGTTCCTATGATGTCCACATGATGTCTACATGGCATCAGAGAGACCATAAGACTCGCTAAAAGATCATAGGACTCACTATGACATCATCACAGATCAGAGGCAGTCGTCACTGAACAAGTGGTGACATCAAAGATCAAAGGCAGGTTTCACCATGGTTACTGTTGCCATGGTAACAGTAACTTTTTACAGGCAAGCAGAAATGCTTGCTTACGCTTGCTTTCGGCGGGCATGCACAGGTATGCACTAGTCTATCTATAAATTCAAGGAATGTCTGTCCGTGTGTGTGTCTGTTCCACGCATATCTCTGGAACCGTTTGTCAGACTGGCGTCAGATTTTAAACGTGGTTTCCTGAGGTTATGAGGGTGGGCATCCCCGAATGTGGAGTTGCTTAGTCAAAATATGTCATTTTTAATCAATAAAAGTTTTAGCCACCGCTCTGTGACCACTCTGTGTGTTCTGGCTTTAGGAGGTGTGGGCGGAGTTTCAGATTGACTCTGTGCTGACTGGATAATATGCGGCAACACGACCATGCTGATTGGATAACACACAGCGTCACAACCTGTCAGTCACCACAGTGTTCCTGGGACAAAATAAGGAAGTGAAAAATGACAAGTTTGACTCAAACTCCTTGTACGGGGATGTAGAGTGATGATCATCAAGTCAGTGGTGGTAATGCAACTGTAAGCTGGTTGCCAACCGCCAATCAAATCTAAAAGAAGAAGAAGAAGATACTGAAGATTTAATGCTTAAAAAAAATTATATTATGTGTGCGAGCAGACTGGGCGGAGCATCAGTGGGGACCCGGGTCTGACAAAGAATATCGGTGTGTCAACGCAGGACATGCTGGGAGAACTGGGTGGATCACGGTCCTTCGCGGGGAGGCACACCCAGCCTGCCCGGTCAGTAGTAGACGGGAGTACCTGCTTGTGCTTCACCCTTGTGGTGCCACTGTACTTTGCAGGACTGCGAGTCCCCCCCCTCCCACGTGAGCATCTAAAAATTAAAAACTTAATACCGACACGATTGTGGAGCGGAATGGCCGGAATAACTTAACAACCAAACGCAGGACAAATGGGCAACAGGCCTAAAGGATAATTTGGCATGGAGACCATGAGGTGCACTAGGGCACATGTGCCAAACTCAGGCCCGCGGGCCAAATTTGGCCCGCAGTGTAATTATAATTGGCCCGCGAGATCATATCAAATGTGCATTAGAGCTGGCCCGCAGTATATACTGTACCGCTAATACTACAAATCCCACAATGCTTTGCTAGTATGTTGGCGCGCAGTCGAAACCGGCGAGTGCTCCTTTTTTCTGTTGACAGTCATTGACAACCATGCTCCAGTCACATCGGACAAATTAATTTCACCCTCCACAAAAATGGCCAAACGAAAGATGGACAACAGGAACTTTCAAGACAGGTGGGAGGCAGATTATCTGTTCACGAATATAAAGGACAGACCTGTTTGTCTTGTGTGCAGAGCAAACGTGGCTGTAATGAAAGAATATAACATAAGAAGACACTATGAAACAAAACATTATGAAAAGTACAAGGACCTGGACGTAAAGCAGAAGCTGCAGAAGGTGGAGGAGATGAAAAGAAGTCTGGTTTGCCGGCAGACTATGTTCATGAAAGCAAAATCAAAAAGTGAAGCTGCTGTAAAGGCCAGCTTTATTGTGGCAGCAGAGATAGCAAAATCAGCCCGGCCCTTTAATGAGGGAGAGTTTGTCAAAAAGTGCATGGTCAAAGTTTGCGACATCATGTGCCCAGATAAAAAGCAAGAATTTTTAAATGTGAGCCTGAGCAGAAACACCGTGGCTGAGCGCGTGTGTGAGCTTTCCACTAATCTACATGAACAACTAATAAAAAAGGGAAAAGATTTTATTGCATACTCCCTTGCTGTGGATGAGAGCAGCGACACGTCTGATACTGCCCAGCTGTCAACCTTCATCCGTGGAGTAGACTCGAGCCTGTGCGTCACAGAGGAACTTTTAGGATTAAAATCAATACATGGCACCACCACAGGAAAAGATATCTTTGAAGAGGTATCCAAATGTATAACTGAAATGAGCCTGCCTTGGGATAAACTTGTGGGACTGACGACAGATGGTGCGCCCGCGATGTGCGGCCAAAAGAGTGGATTGGTCGGCAGGATTCAGGAGAAGATGCGGGAGGAAGATGCAGGTGAACTTACAGTTTATCACTGTATCATACATCAGGAAGGGCTCTGTGGCAAAGCTCTGCAAATGGAACATGTTATGAGCTCTATAAAACCAGTAGTCAACTTCATAAGAGCCAAAGGTTTGAATCACCGGCAGTTCAAGTCTTTTCTGGAGGAGTTGGATTCGGAAGACAGAGATGTGCCCTATCACACAGAGGTGAGATGGCTAAGCAGAGGAAAAGTACTGAACAGATGTTTTGAGCTACGTGAGGAAATCTGTCCGTTTATGGAAAACAAAGGGAAGGACACAACAGAGGTGAGAGATAAAAAGTTTCTGTGTGAGCTTGCATTTCTGTCTGACATTGTGAGCCATCTCGACGTGCTTAACCTGCAGCTTCAGGGACGAGGCCACATCATCACAGACATGTACGCAGCAGTGAGGGCCTTTAAAACTAAGTTGTGTCTGTGGAAGACTCAGATGCTGCAAGGAAACTTGGGTCATTTAACGTGCTGCCAAACCATGGTAGTGTGGCGGTTTGATTTAACCCCCACAACAGGCTAAAGACAATCACCTCACATTCTGGTTGTTTCTGCTACAGTCTGCCGGTTATGCATGTCTCTGCTTTGAGTTAATGTATCATCCATGTGTCATCCATGCACTGTGCTCAGGCATCCTGTCTGTTCCTTTGATATGCAAATGCCAGATTGACTGCTGTGAAGGTCCTTTGATCTATTGTTTGAGTTGGGTATAAATGCTGTGCCAAGTTGTGATTCTGCCTCTCACTCTGACTACTGCATCTTGATTTCTGTACTGTGCTGAGACACACATGTGTCTCCTCTGAGAGCTGGAGGAATGAAGCTGCAGTCTGCTCAAGCCATGGGCTGCAGCCGAGTTCTGATGAAGGCGGGTGATAATAAAGCTATTTAAAAATCCAACGCTGCCTTTATTCCATCATCCTCTTCAGTAGAGCAAATTTCTGCTGCCGTGCTGCCTAGTGCACAGTTTGCTGAAAAAAATCAACGCGCTCAGTGCCGAGTTTTCCCGGCGATTTGCCGACTTTGAGGCTCAGAAAGGGAGATTTGAACTGCTCAGTAACCCGTTTGCGATCGACGTGGAAAGCGCACCAACCAGCCTCCAAATGGAGCTAATTGAACTCCAATGTAATGACATGCTCAAATCAAAATATGACTGTTGGTGCTGCGCGGTTTCCATGTTTCCTCCCCGACACAATGCCTCAATTACGCACCCAAGCTGCTCAGATGCTCTCAGTGTTCGGCAGCACATATCTATGTGAACAACTGTTCTCTGTGATGAAGGTGAACAAAACACCTCACAGAAGTCGACTCACTGATGAACACCTTCACTCCGTCCTGAGGTTTTCCTCAGCTCAGAGCCTGACCCCAGACATTGATGAACTTGCATCTAAGAAAAGATGCCAGGTATCTGGCTTAGACCAATGTGCAGAGTAGATCAGAGTGTAGCAAACTGAGCTTGAATATATCTGTTATTCATGCACTTTTTCTACTGCAAGGCATGGTCTGTTAATAGTTGAAATGTTGGATTTTTATTGAATGACATTATTATTTTTGGTTCTTTTGTTGTTGGCTTTGAAAAAGATTTACTTTAAAAAGGAACTTGAAAGGATACGGGGAGAGACATACTTTATTTATTTAAATAAGAAATGAATACCACTGATGTGTCTTTTATTTCAAATTTAATTTCTCATGTGTTTGTAATATCAAGCTTTGGTTGTTCCAGATTCTGTGTTTAAGCAAAACTAAAGTTTGTTTCCATATGAAAAGGTTAAACATTACATATCAGTTGCAGTTAATTTTTCAGTAAATATTATTGAGTTTGGCCCGTGACTTTACTTCACTGCTTAATTTTGGCCCACTGTGAATTTGAGTTTGACACCCCTGCACTAGGGGAAGGCGGTGGAGCAGCAGCTGAACTGCCGCCACTACGGGAAAGCAACAGCCGAGGCTCCCGTTAACCGGGCAGGCTGACTAAGGACAGACGAGTAACGCCCTGCAGAGGTGAGACTAAAGCCAAATGAAACGGGACAGCAGCGGGAAACGTTGCTCTAAACGCTTATTTGGTCTCTGAGTGAAGCGGGTCTCGGAGGGTGACGCCGTGGGAGGGTGCCTCCCCAGTCAGCGGCGGACGGGAGTCCCTTTGCAGGACCACGACTCGCCGGCACCGATGACGCTCCGCTCACTGTGCTCACACAATTATTAAAAGTTAATTATTAAATGTTGGTAATTGTAGAGCAGAATGCCCAGATCAACTTGTTAG